>SJYQ01004838.1:145084-166850 GCA_006410935.1 Redunca redunca | reverse complement strand
TTGACCTGAATTCACCACGAGTGTACATGCGTTCCCAAACACGAATCCCCTCCCATCTCCCACCCCATACCATCTCTCTGGGTCCTCTGCTTGCACCAGTCCCAAGCATCCTGCATCCTGCATCAGAGATCTATAGAGTGAACTTTTGGACTCTGGGGGAGAGGGAGAGGGTGGGATGAGATGGGAGAATGGCATTGAAACATGTATACTATCATGTAAGAAACGAATCGCCAGTCGATATCTCATCTTTTGTAATTTGGACTAGAAAGTTGAAGATGAATCATTAATGATAATTAAAAGAATATTAATTTTAACAGATTCATTATATGTGATCTTTTACCCCTATATACATACACACATTTACATACATTATAAACACCAAGGGACTATAGAGTGATCTAATCTAGATTAAAGGGTAAAAAATAGGATTTGGGGAGTTTGAGATCATAGATATAAATAATTATAACAATTCATTCTTGTCTGATGCTGTTAAGCCTCCTCTATCATTAGGTGCCTAGCCCTAATAATGACATGGAAATTGTCATTTGTTGGTGGTGACATTTTAAGTGAAAAAAAAAAATTAACACTAAAGATTTATGGAAAACTATTAAAATATTAACCAACTTGTGTAACAAGGACAAAAATGGAATATAATTTTCCCAGTTTTAAAACTTAATTTCCACATGATATTAGAAACTTCAATTGCTTTGTTTATGAACAGAAAAGACACACAGGTCGAGACCTCATTTGTGAACCTAATGAAAGCTAAAGATGTTACCCTTTCTTATATCCCCTGATTCTTTTTACAAGTGTTTTCCTAACATACTTTTAGCATTCTGGAAGCAAGGATTACTAAGTCAATAATTTTCAGGCCACAGAAAGGCCTGTCCCAAATTGGTGATTTGAACCTGAATGTGATATTTTTGAATTTTTCCGTCATTGGTGGATGTTGGTGGCATGGAGAGTGGGATAGAACTGGGGCCTGGAGAATGAACAGTGATTCAGTTTTCCCCTGAAATATATAGAATTTCACTGTTTTTTAGGAAGTGATAGTTTTAAACAAGTCATATTGTTCATAGAACTGTTCAGTTAACCAGTTTCGTCATTCAGTTGCTCGGTCATGTCTGACTCTGTGACCCCATGGATTGCAGCATGCCAGGCTTTCCTGTCCTTCACCATCTCCTGGAGCTTGCTCAAACCCATGTCCATGAGAGTCAGTGATGCTATTCAACCATCTCATCCCCTGTCATCCCTTTCTCCTCCTGCCTTCAATCTTTCCCAGCATCAGGGTCTTAGTATTGAGTCAGCTTTTTGCATCAGGTGGCCATAATATTAGAGATTCACCTTCAGCATCAGTCCTTCCAATGAGTAAACACATATTGTACAACTTTCAGGCTATCTTTTTTCCCTCAACCCATTAAGTGTTTCACCCCAACTCTTCTTGCTCCCATGGTTTCTGAAAAGAAGTCATGTGGAATCTATCTTTGTTCCTCTATAAATAAGATGTTTGCCTCTTGATTTATCCCTGATTTTCTCTAGTTTGAAAAGATATGCCTAGGTGTAGTATCATGTTGTTCTCTGAACTTCCTGAATATCTGGTTTGATGTCTGACATTAATTGGGGGGAACTTCTCAGCCATTGTTATTTCAAATGTTTCTCCGATCCCTTCCTCTCTCTCTTCTCTTTCTGTTACTCCCACAAGATGTAGGTTATACCTTTGTAGTCTTCCCACTGTTCTTGGATATTCTCGCTCTCTCTCTTTTATTTTTTTTTTTCAGTTTTTGTTCTCTTTGCTTTTCAGTTTGTGAGATTTGTATTGTGATATCCTCAAACTTGGGCTTCCCTGGTAGCTCAGCTGGTATAGAATCCATCTGCAATGCAGGGGACCCCAGTTGGATCCTTGGGTTGTGAAGATCCCCTTGAGAAGGGATAATCTACCCACTCTATTCTTTGGCTTCCCTGGTGGCTCAGATGATAAAGAATCTGCCTGCAATGCAGGGGACCTGGGTTGGATCCCTGGGTTGGGGAAATCCCATGGAGGTGATCATGGCAACTCACTACAGTATTCTTGCCTGGAGAATCCCCATGGACAGAGGAGCCTGGCGGGCTGCAGTCCATGGGGGTTGCAAAGAACTGAAAACAATGGAGTATCCCAGCATGCACACACAACCTCAAACTCAGATTCTTTCCTCAGCCGTGTCTAGTCTAATAAGTCATCAAAGATAATTTTAATTTATATGTTACAATGTTGTTTTTTTTTAAACCTCTAGCATTTTGTTTTTGTTCTTGCTTTTGTTCTTTTGTTCCTTCTCTCTGCTTCTACTGGCCGTATGCTTTTGCATACTGTCTATGTAATAGAGCCCTTAGTGTCTTTAATCATTTGTTTTTGCTGTTCAGTTGCTCAGTCGTGTCCAAGTCTTTGTGACCCCATGAACTGCAGCACACTAGGCTTCCCTGTCCTTCACCATCTCCCAGAGTTTGCTCAAACTCACGTCCACTAAATTCCTGATCACATCATTCCCACATCTCTGCCGTGTGGTTTTTGCCTTTTACCATAGTTTGAAGTTTGTTCTTAATAGGAAAACATGATGTAGTGAGTTAAATTAAATTGCCTTTAGTAGACCTTTAGTGATATGATGGTGAGGTTTGTGGGGAGGTAAAACCCTCTGTAGCCGATGATTAATTCAGTCTTTTAGTGATCATACGCCTCTGGACTGTGAACTTCACAAGTGTTTCCTGATTTTTTTTCTCCCCCTCTTAGGTGCAACAGGATGACTAGAGTGAGCTGAAGTTGGATGATCCCCACACTCAACCAGATAGTTAGAATCAAGTAACTCTCCAGCAGGTTGATAGCTTCAGCTGAAGGCAGACCTTGTTAAGAAGAATATGGCCCATATATACAATGGAGTATTGCTCAGCCATAAAAATGAACAAAATTGTGTTATTTGCAGAGACGTGGATGGACCTAAAGACTGTTACACAGAGTGAAGTTAAGTCAGAAAGACAAAAACAGATATGATATATTAATGCATATATGTGGAACCTAGGAAAATGGTACCAATTAATCTATTTGTAAAGTAGAAATAGAGGCACAGACATAGAGAATACATGTATGGACACCAAGAGGGGAAAGAGAGGGTGAGATGGATTGGGAAATTGGGATAGACATATGTACACTATGTGTAAAATAGATAATTAATGAGAACCTACTGTGTAGCACAGGAACCTCTACTCAGTGCTCTGTGGTGAACTAAATGGGAAGGAAATCCAAAAAAGAAGGTGTGTGTGTGTGTGTGTGTGTGTGTGTGTGTGTGTGTGTAGCTGATTCACTTTGCTGTACAGCAGAAAATAACAGAACATTATAAAGCAACTATACCCTGATAATTTTTTCTAATTTAAAAAGTAAAATAAAATTAGAAGCCCCATTCCCCCTCTTCCCCAAATAAAGAAGAATATAGTGCTTTGATTTATTTTAAAATGGTTTCTTTACCCTTCCCCTGTTAGAAACACAAGGAAATTTTTTCTCAGATTAGTACACTGGGAACCTGGCCGAGCTCCTGGAGATAAATCTCACAATGTTTTGGGGCTCCTAGGACTGAGTCTCCTTGGAGTTTTTAACTCTCAAACTTGTCCACCTGGTGCCTCTAGTACTTTGTCAGTTACAGCTCAGGTTTTCGCTAGGAAGCCACAACTTCCTACATTTGCCTGCTGGTCTCTCTAGTCTTGGGAGTAGCAATTTGTTCTGTGCCTGCCCCTCTTTTATGTATCCAAGAAGACTTGATTTTTCAGTCTGTTTGGCTTTTCACTAATAAGGATGGTTGGTGACTTCTAAGCTTCCTATGTGCAGAACTGGAAACTGTAGGTCTGCTTGTTGAACTTCTGTGTACAGGAGACTTCTCTGTGTTCAGGGGATGAAATGAGTGCATGCAGCTTTGTTAAGATTTTCTGAGACACAGAGGACTGGCTGAGGATGAGTGCAGACACAGGTACTTCTTTGGATGCAACAGATGTCAGCTTCACTCCCCACTCCCTACACATCATTCTAGATTTTCTTGGAAATATCTCAAAACACTGGGACATAACATATTGAAGTCTAGAAAACTGTCATAGGGCTGGGTTGAGATCAGTGCTGCTCCTTACTGCATATATAACTTTAGGCAGAAGTCTTACCTCCCTAAGCTTCACTTTGTTCCTTGGGAACATTGGAAATGTGCTATGGTTCTTTATGCCTGTTTGAGGATCAAATCAAAGTACCCGAGTAAAAGCACTTTGTAAGGACCTAAAGAAATATCAGTTATGACTATGCTTTCTGGAAATGGCTTTGTACATGACAGTAACATTTTTAAATAACCATCTGATTAAACAAAATCCTACACTTAATCCTGAGTATTTCACTGTAACATCCAGAGATGTGCTCTGATTTGCACATATGCAGAGCTTTGTGGCTATTTAAACATATCTGATCATATCTCTAATAAGTGGGACTAACTAAAGGCAGAGATTTTTATGATACCAAGTTTACTCAAGAACAGATCATTAAACAGACCCTTCTCATGTGATCGTTGACCAGTGGTATTCTCTCATTCTGTAGTGTAGGTTTTGAAATCATTTTCATGTTGTGCCACTTTGTCTAGGCTATTCTGCAAAAATCTCTCCTGACAGTGCAACATCACAGGAAACTATGTTGTTTCCTTAAGCAAAAAGGACGGAGCCATGACTGGCCAGCTTTTACAAGTGCCAACAGCATTTCTTTCTAAAGCACCTGCTGTTACGCATCAGCCTCAGCCAGCAAAGGACACAGACAATGATGACAATTTTTTTTAACTATTATTATTCCTTTCCAGTTGGAGAAGGAAATGGCAACCCACTCCAGTATTCTTGCC
The DNA here is from genome assembly GCA_006410935.1 of Redunca redunca. Taxonomy (NCBI): domain Eukaryota; kingdom Metazoa; phylum Chordata; class Mammalia; order Artiodactyla; family Bovidae; genus Redunca; species Redunca redunca. Next base: position 161,967 of record SJYQ01004838.1, on the reverse strand, counting down.
TGGAGAATCCCAGGGATGGGGGAGCCTGGTGGGTTGCCAGCTATGGGGTCACACAGAGTCAGACACGACTGAAGTGACTTAGCAGTAGCAGCATTCCTTTCCAGTATGTGAAAGCAGGGTAATGAATTTTATACAGACAGTATTAATTTATGGCATGTGGACCAGCACTTGCTTCCTTAACCTCCAGACTCGTGAATCGTAAATATTACTCTGGAAGCTCAGAGAACAAGTAGCTGCTATAGAAAGTAATTGACAGGCAAAGCCAAAAAAAACAAAAACAACAACAAAAAAACACCCAGTTCAGAAGGTATTTACTGTCATAGAGCCCTGGATGTGAAGCAGAAAATGAGATGCACACTTGAAAAAAGAAAACTCATTACTACAGACTTGTTCATCTTTTTATCAGATCCTTCATCCATTTTTTCTGCTATTTCCCTAATCTCATTTGATTTCTAAAAATGAAATCTGATTTTGTAAGAAATTCCATGTTCTGTCTATATACAGGCAAATCTGGGTCAACTAGGCAGAGTTTACACCCTGCCCTTCTGTAAAATGTTTGCAATTAAATACTTTTTATTTGGTTCTTGTTTTGAGGTTCTGGGGATCATCTGTGAACATCCTTCAGTTTTATCCTCAGAAATGTTCAAGTTTTCAGTACCAGTCTTTGTCACGGGGCTCTGATTTCTTCCACACACTATGCCTTATGCAGATAATATTATATTTATCTCACAAACTTTCTGAGTTAAAACCATCCCCTAAATCAAAGTGCTAACCATTCCCCAGGTCTCACATCTTTTATTGATCTGCTCCTATCTTTATTACCTCTCTCTTTGGGGAGCTCAGACCTCCTGCTCACAAATGGAATTAGATGTCTCTTTTATCAAAAATCCCCGCTTACTTCCTTGGTTCTTTTTATCATGTTCTAATTCTTTTGTCAGTTCTCCTCCTAAGATAACCTTATGCTTTGAGAATTCTCACATCTTCCCTCTTCTGTCTCGTCTGACTAACTGATTTTAAGGCCTCTTTAAGTTCTCTTTCCAGTCACTTTAAACAACTGAATGTTAGAAAAGAAAAAAAATTCCTTTTATTCCACAGACAGAGACAAGGATTAATTTGTAAACAAAGAATGTGGTATTTATTTCTTTTATTTTGAAAGTTTAAGCAGTAATAAAATCTCTGCTGCTGCTGCTGCTGCTGCTAAGTCGCTTCAGTCGTGTCCGACTCTGTGCGATCCCACAGACGGCAGCCCACCAGGCTCCCCCGTCCCTGGGATTCTCCAGGCAAGAACACTGGAGTGGGTTGCCATCTCCCTCTCCAATGCACGAAAGTGAAAAGTGAAAGCGAAGTTGCTCAGTCGTGTCCGACCCCCAGCGACCCCATGGATTGCAGCCCACCAGGCTCCTGCGTCCATGGGATTCTCCAGGCAAGAGTACTGGAGTGGGTCGCCATTGCCTTCTCCAGAATAAAAACTCTACTACTGAAATTTTAACATTGTGAGTTTTGTTATTACTGCTATTATTATAATGGGAACATGGACAGATCTGCTGACCTATGCTGTGTTTGTTTGTTCTTTAGTTGAACATACTATAAAGGATTACAGTGTACTAGTGATTGCAATGTATAGTTGCAAAAAAAAATATATATATATATATATATAAACGTTGGATTGAAGGGAAAGGAAGCAGGGCCTGTCGACAGATCCACGTTTTTCATTAATGGCAGCAATAGATTTCCTCCCATGATGGTGGCAGAAAAGAAGTGAAGAAATGAGACATGACCTTGTGCTCTTTCTCGTCAGCAGCTCTAGTGTCTGGGAAAATCTTGTTACATTTAAAGCCTGAATCACAGATTTTCTATTCTCAGAATGTCTTCTAGACTGTTCATGTTACTCTGAGTTTTTGAGATGATACAGTTACTTCACTGTTTCTTTGACTGTTATAGTTTCATGGTGCTTTCTTCCTTTTGATTTTTATGTGAAATAGTATATATTACACCCACAAACACACATACACAAGTTAATTCGACTATGTCTGTATGCTAAAAAAGGGCTTTAAGGCTTTCTCCTTATGTGATAAACGTTCCACCCCACCATTACAGCCTTTGGCAGAATCTTTACCCCCAATTCTTACAGATGTCCTATCTCCTTTTCTCAAACTTATTAACATGAAGCTTAAGGTACAGGGTTTTTTATTTGCTTATGATTCATACTGCACAAGCCTTCTGGCTAATTTCATACTTCCAGAACTAGACATAATGAATCTTCCTCACATCGTCTGTTGGGTTCAAACAAATTTAGAATGAACCATGAAGACTTAAAAGATTATGAAGAACATTCATTGGAAGTGTGGATAAAATAAGGGTCAGATAAAAATGATGTCAATATCTGAAGTTAAGAAACTTTCTCTTTGTCTTCCTCCTAACCTCCTTCTATCCACTCTCACCCCTGGCAATTATCTGCCACTTCTACTTGATGCTGATCACAGGATGTAGGTACGGGTCCAATTGTAACCTTAGGCACATTGTGACTTAAGGAAGCTGCAATGTTACTTTCTTCCTCAACCTTGACCTTGGCTCAGCTGTGCAGATTTCTAAATTTTGTGTCCCAGAACGATATAGACAAGTAGGCTGGGCCTCCGGTCATCCTCACAGGGTGGATGTAATGCCATCAATGTTGTCTTTGCTCTTTGCCTAAGTCTAACGTTTGTGTGTCAGGATGTAACTAAATTCCTGTCGGTCTTTCTCCTTCAAAGCAAGCAGGAAGCCTGTCTCTCTAATTGCCCAGTAACAGTGTCTTACTTCAGTGTCTTGCCTGTACTTTTACAATCTACTTTTCCCTTTTCCCTGAATCTATAATCCAGTTTTCATCCTGCAGTCATCCATTCTCCTGGGTGAATCACAAACTCATTAGTACAATGAGAAAGATCTATTTTAATTTGGCACTGACTGACTTTTTGGCACAGTACCCACCAACAACCCAGGCTTCTATGACTGATTTATAAACACCACATATATCTCTTTGTCCCTCTCATTCCTGTGCTTCCCTATGTCTGTAATTTATTTCCTCAATTTGTCCTTTCAGTGAACCCTTGATTACTTTCAAGATTCAGGTTAGTTATTACTTGTTCTGCAGATCCTTTCCCAATTCTGTATTTCTGTCTAGGGGAATTTAAGTGATCTTCTGACTCCACACAAATGCAAACCAGAATATAATTATATTAGAGCATTTATCACATTCTATTGTAAATGTTTCTCTACTACAGCAATATCCAGTTTACTATGAGCAATAAAAAAGAATGTCTTTTAAAAACCTTTATATCCACAGAGTTATACTTGTGCTTACAACACTAGGGCTACTAAGTAAATAGTCTTTGCATTCACAGAGGATAGCATATCAGTACTAAGAATTTGATTGTCTTGGATATCAGTTAATTTTGTTGCAGGAACAGTAGAGCACACAAATCTTAATAGCTTACAACAGCAGAATTTATTTTTCACCCACACAGTATTTGGGTGTCTCTGTCATCCTTGGCTGCTGCAGATCCACTGGGCTCTGTTCACCACTCTATTCCCCAAGTTTTCCCATTCTAGAACCAAGGATAAAGGGCAGTTTCCACTTGGGTCACCCCTTTCTTGTGGCAGAGTGAGATTACCGGTAGCAAAACAGATTCATTTAAAGGTTCAGTTCATATGTGGCATATTATCACTTTGCCCCATGTTTCTGTTACCTTCAATCAGTTGGCTAATGAATAATGAGTTAAGGATGTAACTCCTCCTGCAGAGGGAGCAGTAGGTAACATGACAATGGATAGAGATACATATATGTCTAAATATATATACACACTCTATCTAATCTTAGAGAAGTGAGAGCAAATAATGAGCAATAATAATGTAAAGGGATGTAGTTTGCACTCCCAGTCATGAATGATCACTTTTTTGCTTTTTATACACAAAATAGACTGCCATTCTCTCCAAGGAGCTCTCAACATTTTCATCCATTATAGTATCGTCTCAATACCAGAATTTTATGATATATTCCACTGTGTTTAAATGTCTTGATTCAGAGACTTATGAACTAAAACAGTGAGTATCCATATGGCCATAGGGCACACAGAGCCACAGAGAACATAAAAGACGAAGCAGAGACAATAAGCCTCAGTAAATCTCTGATAAAGGGGGAAAATGGAAGTACACATCAGTCGCTGGCTTATAGCGATTCTGAAATACTGCTATGTAAACATAACAGGCACTTTGCATCCTGAGATTATGGTCCTAGTTAAACTCCCTTGTATTGCTTTCTAGTCCACTGATCTCCTTGGATTTTTTGTTTGGAGGTCTTTCCCCCAAATTCCTCCTTGGACCCATTTGAAGAGTCATCTGATGGCTGACCAGCTTTTTCAGTCTGATTTTATCCAGGTAATTTTAAAATTAATGATAAAAAAAATAATCTTAAAGGCTGGTTTTTAATAGAGCTGGTTGATCTTTTGGCAGTTATGTTTCAGTAACATCCAAATGTATAGGTAGCAAAACCTGTTATTAAATAGACTTGATGTCATAATGAAAAGTCAGTGATTTACAATAGTAGACATTTGTCTCTCTGTAGATTGTTGTCTATACGTTTTAATACATTTTGCCAGATACTGATTTTAGCTGTTGAAGCTTTGTTCAGCTCTGCTGTTTTTAAAAGTTTTCATTGGAATATAGTTGATTTGCAGCATTGTATTTGTTCCAGGTATACAGCAAAATGAATAAGTTATATATACATATATCCACTCATTTTTAATTTTGAATTATTTTCCCTAACAGGCCATTACAGAGTAGAATTCCCTGTGTTATATAGTATGTTCTTATTAGTTATCTATTTTATATATAGTAGTGTGTTATGTNAACCATAAGCTTGTTTTCTACATCATGACTCTACTTCTGTTTGGTAAATAAGTTCATCTGTACCCTAATTATTTTAAATTCCACATACAAGTAATATCATATGATATTTATCTTTCTGTGTCTAACTTACTTCACTCAGTATGCCAGTTTCTAGGTCCATCCATGTTTCTGCCAATAGCATTATTGTTATTATTATTCTTATGGTTGAATAATGTACCACATCTTCTTTATCCATTGTTCTTTTGGTAAACATTTAGGTTGCTTCCATGCTCTGGCTATTGTAAATGGCCCTGCAATGAACACTGGGGTGCATTTATCTTTTTGAATTATGCTTTGCTCTGGGTATGTGCCCAGGAGTGGGATTCAGCTCTGCTTTATCACCTTTATTTTACAACTTAATTCAAAAGAACAACGCTTATTTATGAGTTATTTATTTTCACTGTAGAAGGAAAAGAGCAAGACAGCTGATAGCAATAGGTGACATCACTTAATGGCTTCTACGTCAAACTGGTACAATGTCACTTCTGCTAACATTCTATTGGCCAAAATAAGTCATGTGATCAAGCCCAGAATCAGTGGGTAGAAAAGCATATGCCTTACAGGTGGGACTGTAAGGCACATGGTGATGAACAGGAATGCAGAAACCTCCCAGGTGGCACTAGCGATAAAGAACCCGCCTGCCAATGCCAGCTCAATTCCTGGGTCAGGAAGATCCACTAGAGAAGGGCAAGGCAACACGCTCCAGTATTCTTGCCTCGAGAATTCCATAAACAGAGGAGACTGGCGGGCTACGGTATATAGGGTCACAAAGTGCTGGATGTGACTGAAGCGACTTGACATGCATACACATAAAGGAGAAGGGGATAGCAGAAATCCATAAGACAATCCACCCTACTGTATAGACTATACAGACTTTAAGATTTTTGAGGCATGACCCAAATTTCAATTGGCCTGAAAATACTGTAATAGAATTGTTCTGAAAAGCAGCAATAATCATTCATTTCTCAACTTTCTAATTATGTAGTAAATGTTTATTGGACAACTATTTAACATAAGCCATTTTACTTGGTTTTAGTTATACAGATTAAATAGACATTATCATCGAAATAATGCAATTTTACACAGTGGGTATACAGGAATAGGTAATTGATGCATTGTTATACCTGGCATGAAAAGCTAAGTAGATGCTATTCTAGAAGCATGTGGAAAGTGTATGTAGACCTGTGTATGTAGCCAAAACCTGATCTGCACATGAGTCGTGGCATATACCTAGAGTAGACCATGAGTAGGTAAGTCTGAAAGACAAAAACACTGTAAGAAGCATTTTGAAGTAACAATTGACCATAACATTGGCACTGAATTTTAACACTGTCTCTGAGTTTATGTATAATGTTTGAATTTAGGCCACCATGTAATTTTCTGCGATTTGGATATGATCATTTAGTATGAAATGTAATTCTTCTTTGCTACTTTAAAATTATGGAAAGTTTTCCCACTGACTTGGAAAAATCAAGGTGCTAATGTATGCTTAATGATAACAACAATTTATATTTAAATAATGGACTAAACAAATATGGGAAAATTTCAAAGAATAACAGATATAAAGTTTTCAGTTCTACATGGTGTTAATTAGTTGTCCAACTTATTCCAGAAAAAAAAGTTGGTTTTGTGATATTAACATATTTTCTTTTGATATTCTATATTATAGATGTTCAGGGTACTTATCAATTCATATGTGAATTGATATATATATATATATATATAATTTTTGCGTGTGGATTGATGACAACTGGATGGTACATTCACTTAGATACTTTGAAATAAGATAAATGGTAAAAAGTATTAAAATAAATTTCTGGTGCATCAACTATATTTGTGTGTATATAAAATGTACAGTGCATAGAAATTGTGTATTTTGTTTATTTACACATACAAATAAATGAGCTGTGAGGTGTATGATATAATATAATACAGTGACTACTCTGAAGGTAACCATGGAGTGCTTAAAAGACCCCTGATATAAAAATCATCAAATGACTCTCCAGCTAATTAGATGTATGGATGTATATGAATAACAAACTATCTGGACCTCAGTTTCCTTTTCCTTTTTTTGGAGAGGGTGGGACAAATTGAGAGCATAGCATGAAAACATATACACTACCATATGTAAAATAGATCACAGGTAGGAATTTGCTGTGTGTCACAAGAGGCTCAACCCAGTGCTGTGTGACAACAGAGAGGAGTGAGATGGGGAGGGAGATGGGAAGGGGGTTTCAGGAGGGAGGTGACATATGTATACCTGTGGCTGATTCATGTTGATGTGTAGCAGAAATCAACACAATATTTTCAAACATTTATCCTCCAATAAAAAATAAAAAGAAAATAAATTGAAGCTGTTAGATCCTAGTGTAGTCTAACTTAAGGATCTCTGTGATCCTTTTAGTATATAACATTCTATCATACAAATATTGGGAAATGCAGGCATAGAGATGTTGGTTAGTTTCCAAATTAGGTATGGAACAGAAAAAAATCCTAAAACTATTTCCTGACAATTTGTTAGAAGGAAGAAGACCTTTATGTTCATCTTTTAGGCACTAGGTTTTATCCACTGTCCTTGAATTATAAGAAAGGGCAAAAGAAGAATTTCTGTGTATCTATTTTATTCTATTCTTTACTTAATATGCTTCTATTTTATAACCTTTTCCCCTTGGTCTTCTCAGAACAATTCAGCCTGCTCTTTTTAATATCCCATTCATTTGGAGTCTCCTCCTATAGTATTACTCGTGATTACAATCCTTTTCATTGTCCTTCACTGGGCTTTTTCTATTTCTGTTAGGTTTATCTGGAGAGTACGTAACCACAACTGAAAACTTTATTGAAGGTTAAACTGACTATGATACATGAACCTTGTACACAGGCAATGGGATTTATATTTTAATTCATTTTATCACCTTTATAAAGATATTAGGGAACTATGAAATGCTATCAAATGCTAAACACATGATCAGACATTTCTGAAGTGATAGAATTAAATAAAATTAAAATATAGTACCACTTTATAGAAAAGATAAGTTTCTACCTGAGTCAGGGTTATTCCATTAGCAAATATTTATCCTCAGTTTCATCATCTGCAATATTTTGATACAATTAATATTTGTTTTGTTGAGCATTTACTATGCTCAAACCATATATGAGTGTTGCAGTTTAACATGGAGTAAGAAAACCTATGCTATTAGTGGTGTGCACTTTAATAGAGCAAGTAAGATACCTGACCACATTTATCTAACAACAAGAATATACCCCCAATGCAGAAGAAACTTAATATTTCTCTGTCAGATTGCCACAGGTCATATCAATTCAGTCTTACAAACCTGGATCCTCAAAGTAGATATTAGCATCCATTGTTATTTATCATATAAACAGTAAACACAAAAGGACCACCGTAAAATAGAGGGACTTCAGCTCTAATTTCTATTCTTGCTAATGATATGAGCTGATATTCATACCTCTTCTTCCACCACCATTTGGGGTTCCCTCACCCACTATTACCAGCTTGGTTGGAATGTTTACATAAATTTTGACTCCCACAGGATCTATTTCTTAGCAGCATGTTATATATTGGTTTGTGTAGTTGTGTGTGCCCCAAGGCTCAGTTGTGTCCAACTCTTTGCAACCCCATGGGCTATAGCCCAGGAGGCTCCTCTGTCCATGGAGTTTTCCAGGCAAGTATACTGGAGTGAGTTGCCATTTCCTCCTCTAGGGAATCTTTCCGACCCAGAGATCAAACTTGCGTCTCTTATGTCTCCTGTGTTGGTAGGTGGGTTCTTTACCACTAGCGCCACCTGGGAAGTCCACTTGATGGCTTCTGCCCATCAACTCCTCATAAAATTCATGGTTGCCCTCTTCATGAAGAAGCTGACTGGTAACCCAGAACATGGTTCCCTATCTTGAGTCTGGCTTTGGACTTCACTGTTGGCAAAATGGAAAGTCAGTAGTGTTAGTAGCTAGATACGCCCTGGTGAAGGGAAGTTCACTATGTCAAAACTATTCATAGAATCCATTACAGAAAAAATTTTTCCAGAAATCCATTGAGTAAACAACAGGTTGACTAGGAACAGAAGTAGGCTGACATGTGGGAGCTTGATATTCTTATACATTATTTTATATCATTCTTTGCCATGAATGCCCCCATGTAGGGCATTAATGTATGATAAAGAAAACTTCAAACTCCGAACCCTTTCTGATAGACTCATATATGTACCTCTCCACCAGACACCTTTGTCATCCATCTTTCAATTCCATCTTTTCTAAGTTTCTGACCGTTTAACCAATGCATTAGCTACTGTCTCTGAATTAATTTATAGCTCAGGTTATTTCAATATATATGCAAATAGGAAATTCTATGTGTTTCCAAAATTATTCCAGTTAGAAAGGTTTCTTTTTCACCATTGTCTTTGGGTTGTCTCCAAGGGAGGCTTTAGTGTAATGATTAATATTACAAGCTATGGCCAGCAAGCCATGCATGTGTGCATGCAAAGTAGCTTTAGTCGTGTGTGACTCTTTGCAACCCTATGGACCATAGCCCACCAGGCTCCTCTATCCATGGGATTCTCCAGGCAAGAATACTGGAGTGGGTTGCCATGCCCTCCTCCAGGGACTCTTCCCGACCCAAGGATCGAACCCGTGTCTCTAATGTCTCCTGCACTGGCAGGCAGATTCTTTATGACTAGCACCACCTGGGAAGCCCAGCATGCCACAATCATCTGTAAACCAGACCTGCACTTTTTCCTCTTCTTTGTCTGGTGATATCTCCCTCTCCATTAAATGAAAGATGGAGCTGAGAGAGAATTGGTGAGGCAGAAAAAAATATATACCATGGGATTCTGAGACAAATTTAAAGCAATATATGTATGCATTCAATATGTGCTTGGGCCAGAACTAATACATACCAATGCCAGTTAAGAAGAGTACATTATTAAATGTAGAGATTTATGTAGAGATTTATGGATAAGACAACACCAAGTTAACAAAAGGAAGTTTGGATTTACATGGACACTTGTCCCAAGATCAGACATTTAGTCTCTCTAACAGGACCCACTGGAAGCCAAGAATGCTTTTAAGATAGAGAATAGTCATCAGAATTCTCCTGTTTGGCTCCTTGCAGCATACCTGTGTGACAATAATACTTCAAAAATAATTGGATCCCTTGAGTCATAAAGGTTCAAATGACAGAGAAGCATAAAATATCAGCCTTGTGCTACTAAAAATCCTTCTTGTATCTGGACCTCATTCAAAAGTGGCGATATTTTGAGTTATTCACCAATGGATTGAGCAGCATACTCAGATGGTACATACAGTGCCTCCAAAATCAGGTTTCCTACAAGCATTGTGCAAAGAGGGACAAACTCAATTTAGAGAAGAGAACTCAACACACATCACACCAAAGGACCCAGTAAAGAACTGGCAGGGCCCTCAACATTTGTGGCATTTAACTTCCACCCTTTGACCTGAATGCATTTGACTAATGTATCTGTAGTTTTTGCTGTTTTCTGTATTTCAGATACAATTTGTATAATTTCATTAAATGTGATGGATTAGGTGGTATTCTGTATGAAACCAAGACAGTCAAGTCTTTCTAGACTATTGTGTGAAGTATAAGTCACCCAGTCATGTTTAACTCTTTGCGACCCCATGGACTGTAGCCTGCCAGGTTCCTCTGTCCATGGAATTCTCCAGGCAAGAATACTGGAGTGGGATTCTCCAGGGGAATCTTCCCAAACCAGGGATCCAACCCAGGTCTCCCACATTGCAGATGGATTCTTTACTATATGAGCCACCAGGGAAGCCCAGACTATTGTGTACCAGATAGCAGATCTTCACCGCTTATCCTGTTCCTGGCTGTCTTTATTTGTCAGGCTGGAGAAAAAGTTCTGGGTTAATTCCTGACTGCCATGTGATAGGAATTGGCTTGGTTTCAAGAAGGTAACACATACAGACCAGTACCGCTATTGGCATCAGTATTCTGTATTGGTATGAATCAAGTTTCTCCAACAGGAACTGGCTTCTTTCTGCATCAGTCAACCATGTAAGTTAAAGGGAATGTGATGTAGTCATAACTCAGTTCAGTTCAGTACAGTCTCTCAGTTGTGTCCTACTCTTTGAGATGCCATGAATTGTAGCACGCCAGGCCTCCCTGTCCATCACCAGCTCCCGGAGTTCACTCACAATCACTTCCATCAAGTCAGTGATGCCATCCAGCCATCTCATCTTCTGTCTTCCCCTTCTCCTCCTGCCCCCAGTGCCTCCCAGCATCAGAGTCTTTTCCAATGAGTCAACTCTTCGCATGAGGTGGCCAAAGTACTGGAGTTTCAGCTCTAGCATCATTCCTTCCAAAGAACACCCAGGCCTGATCTCCTTTAGAATGGACTGGTTGAATCTCCTTGCAGTCCAAGGGACTCTCAAGAGTCCAAACTGTGGTGTCTCCAACACCACAGTTCAAAAGCATCAATTCTTTGGCACTCAGCCTTCTTCACAGTCCAACTCTCACATCCATACATGACTACTGGAAAAAACATAGCCTTGACTAGACGGACCTTTGTAGGCAAAGTAATGTCTCTGCTTTTTAATATGCTATAGGTTGGTCATAACTTTCCTTCCAAGGATTAAGCGTCTTAATTTCATGGTTGCAATCAGCATCTGCAGTGATTTTGGGGATTATTAAAGAGAGTTAAGTGCTGGAATGGTAAATCAATTATTTCTATACATTCTGGTACCAAGCAATGACTTAGAATGGTTCAACTTAAGATTTTTTGACCTTAGAGTATCTTTTTACATCTTCAAAACAAAAAAAGGGGCTTTGAATTTAAGTTGGAAGGTAATTTGCTTTACAATATTGTGTTGGTTTCTGCCATACATCAACATTAATCAGCCATAGGCATATCTATGCCCCCTTCTCTTTTGACTTGCCCTCCTATCTCCAAGCTCATCCCACTCTAAGTGGTCACAGAACACCAGATTTGAGCTCCCTGTATCATACAGCAAATTTATACAGGCTTCTAATTTTACATATGGTAATGTCTATGTTTCAGTGCTACTCTCATTTCATCCCACCCTCTCCTTCCTCCACTGTGTCCACAATTCTGTTCTCTATGTCTGTATCTCCATTTAATCAGCTCAGCTGTTCAGTCGTGTCTGACTCTTTGCAGCCCCAGAGACTGCAGCACGCCCAGCCTCCCTGTCTGTCACCAACTCCCAGAGTTTACTCAAACTCATGTTCATTGAGTTGGTGATGCCATCCAACCATCTCATCCTCTGTCATCCCCTTCTCCTCCTGCCCTCAATCTTTCCCAGCACCAGGGTCTTTTCAAAAGTCAGCTCTTCACATCAGATGGCCAACGTATTGGAGTTTCAGCTTCAACATCAGTCCTTCCAAGAACACCCAGGACTCATCTCCTTTAAGATGGACTGGTTGGATTTCCTTGCAGTCCAAGGGACTCTCAAGAGTCTTCTCCAACACCACAGTTCAAAAGCATCAATTCTTTGGTGCTCATCTTTCTTTATAATCCAAATTTCACATCTGTACATGACTGCTGGAAAAACCATAGCCTTGACTAGATGGACATTTGTTGGCAATGTTATGTGTCTGCTTTTTAATATGCTGTCTAGATTGGTCATAGCTTTTCTTCCAAGGAATAAGTGTCTTTTAATTTCATGGCTGCAGCCACCATCTGCAGTGATTTTGGAGCCTCCCAAAATAAAGTCTGCCACTGTTTCCTCTGGTTCCCCATCTATTTGCCATGAAGTGATGGGACTGGCTGCCATGAACTTAGTTTTCAAATGTTGAGCTTTAAGCCAAATTTTTCACTCTCCTCTTTCACTTTTGTCAAGTGGCTCTTTAGTTCTTCTTCACTTTCTGCCATAAGGGTGGTGTCATCTGAATATCTTAGGTTATTGATATTTCTCCCGGCAATCTTAATTTCAGCTTGTGCTTCATCCAGCCCAGAGTTTCTCATGATGCCCTCTGCATATAAGTTAAGTAAGCAGGGTGACAATATACAGCCTTGACGTACTCCTTTTCCTATTTGGAACCAGTCTGTTGTTCCATATCCAGTTCTAACTGTTGCTTCCTCACCTGCATAAAGATTTCCCGAGAGGCAGGTCAGGTAGTCTGGTATTCCAATCTCTTGCAGAAGTTTCCAGTTTATTGTGATCCACACAGGTAAAGGTTTTGGCATAGTCAATAAAGCAGAAATAGATGTTTTTCTGAAACTCTCTTGCTTTTCCAATGATCCAGCAGATGTTGACAATTTTATCTCTGGTTCCTCTGCCTTTTCTAAAACCAGCTTGAACATCTGGAGGTTCATGGCTCATGTATTGTTGAAGCCTGCTTGGAGAATTTTGAGTATTTCTTTGCTAGCTTGTGAGATGATTACAACTGTGCAGTAGTTTGAACATTCTTTGGCAATGCCTTTCTTAGGGAATGGAGTGAAAACTGACTTTTTCCAGACCTGTGGCCTAAATCAAATACCTAATGATTATACCCCTGGAGAAGGAAATGGCAACCCACTCCAGTACTCTTGCCTGGAGAATCCCATGGAGGGAAGAGCCTAGTAGGCTACAGTCCATGGGGTTGCAAAGAGTCAGACACGACTGAGCGACTTCACCATGATTATACAGTGGAAGTGAGAAATAGATTTAGGGGGCTAGATTTGATAAACAGAGTGCCTGATGGAGGTTTGTGACACTGTACAGGAGACAGGGAGCAAGACCATCCCCAAGAAAAAGAAATGCAAAAAAGCAAAATGACTCTCTGAGGAGGCCTTAAAAACAGCTGTGAAAAGAAAAGAAGTGAAAAGCAAAGGAGAAAAGGAAAAATATACCCATTTGAACGCAGAGTTCCAAAGAACAACAAATAGATAAGAAAGCCTTCCTCAGTGATCAGTGCATAGAAATAGAGGAAAACAATAGGATGGGAAAGACTAGAGATCTCTTCAAGAAAATTAGAGATACCAAGGAAACACATCATGCAAAGATGGGCCTGATAAAGGACGGAAATGGTATGGACCGAACAGAAGCAGAAAGTATTAAGCAGAGGTGGCAAGAATACCCAGAAGAACTGTACAAAATAGCTCTTTTGACCCAGATAATCATGATGGTGTGATCAATCACCTAGAACCAGACATCCTAGAATGTGAAGTTAAGTGGGCCTTAGGAAGCATCACTACAAAGCTACTAGAGGTGATGGAATTCCAGTTGAGCATCGCCATTGTTGCCCTGCAAATAGGTTCATAGGTACATCTTTCCAGACTCCATGTATATGTGTTAATATACAGTATTTGTCTTTCTCTTTCTGACTTACTTCACTCTGTATAATAGGCTTAGGGTTCATCCACCTTATTAGAACTTAGTCAAATGTGTTCCTTTTATGGCTAAGTAATATTTCACTCTGTATATGTACAACAACTTCTCTATCCATTCATCTGTCAGTGGACATCTAGGTTGCTTCCATGTCTTGGCTATTGTAAATATTGCTGCAGTGAACATTGGGGTGCATGTGTCTTTTTCAGTTTTGATCTCCTTTGGGTATATGACTGGTAGAGAGATTGTTGGGTCATATGGTAGTTTTATTCCTAGTTTTTTAAGGAATGTCTCTACTGTTCTCTATAGTGGCTGTATCATTTATATTCACACCTCCAGTGCAAAAATGTTCCCTTTTCTCCACACCCTCTTTAGCATTTATTGTTTGTAGATTTTTTTGATGATGGCCATTCTGACTGGTGTGAGGTGATATCTCATTGTAATTTTAATTTGCATTTCTCTAATAATGAGCCATGTTGAACATCTTTTCATATGTTTATTAGTCATCAGTATGTCTTCTTTGGAGAACCGTCTGTTTAGGTCTTCTGCCTACTTTTTGTTTGGGTTGTTTGTTTTTCTGGTATTGAACTGAATGACCTGTTTATATATTTTAGAGATGAATTCTTTGTCAGTTTTTTTTATTGGCTGTTATTTGTCTCCCATTCTGAGGGCTGCATTTTCACCTTTTTATAGTTTCCTTTGTTGTGCCAAGCTTTTAAGTTTAATTAGGTCCCATTTATTTATTTTTGTTTTTATTTCCATTACTCTAGGAAATGGGTCATAGGGGATCTTGCTGTGATTTGTGTTGAAGAGTGTTCTGCCTATGTTTCCCTCTAAGCCTTTTATAGTTTCTCATCTTACGTTTAGGTCTTTAATCCATTTTGGGTTTATTTTTGTGTATGGTTATTAGGAAGTGTTCTAATTTCATTCTCTTTACACTTAGCTGTCCAGTTTTCCTGGTACCACTTATTGAAGAGACTGTCTTTTCTTCACTGTATATTCTTTCCTCTTTTGTCAAAGATATAGCACCCATAGGTTTGTGTGCTTATCTCTGGGATTTCTTTCTTGTTCTATTGATCTATACTTCTGTTTTTGTGCCAGTATCATATACAGTATCTTTTTACTTATTGATGATGCAAAAGTGCTACACATTCTGTAGCCACCATACTTCAAATTTTCTCAGGCTAGAAATATGCAGTATGATACTCTCTGGTGATTCTGGACAGTGGCAGTGAGCTGATGCTCCAGGTCAGCCTCAAAATCATGAAGGTAAACGACCAGTACACTTACAACAATTCTGTACCCTTACATGCTAAGTTGTTTCAGTCGTGTCCAACTTTTTGAGACCCCATGGACTGCAACCCACCAGGCTCCTCTGTCCATGGGATTCTCCAGGCAAAAATACTGGAGTGGATTACCGTGCCCTCCTCCAAGAAATCTTCCTGAGCCAGGGATTGAATCCACATCTCTTATGTCTCCTGCATTGGCAGGCGTTTTGTTTTGTTTTTTACCACTGCCAACAGCTAGGAAGTCCTCTGTACCCATATGACCATCCTATTTTTCACTGTCAGTACAATATGCAATAAAATGCATGAGATAGTCAATGCTATTACGAAATAGGTTTTTTTGTTAGATAAGTTTGCCCACCTGTAGGCTAATGGTATTGTTTTGAGCACATTTAAGGTAAACTATGCTTAGCTGTGATGTTTGCTTGGTTAGGTGTCTTAACTGTGTTTTTGACTTATGATATTGTCAACTTATGATGGGTTTATTGGGACATAACCCCATCATAAGTCAAGGAAGTTCTGATATATAGAAAGGGCTTGGGTTTTCAACGTGAGACATTTAGGAAAAACATAAAATTGTAATTTTTGTTTCATCAAAGGAAGGAAATATTATTTAAAAGTTATTGTTGGTATTCTTTAAATGGCATATCATCTGTATTTTAGCAGCTTTTGTTCATATTTTACATTTTTTAAAGATGTGATAATGCATAGGGAGATGGAGACTGAGAAATTTAAAATTGTGGGAATGAATTCCAAATGACGGACAAAGGGAAATGAAGATGCAATATTATTTTAAGTATCTGTTATGCACTGGGAAGATATTATACAATAATTTCTATCCCACCCCCCCCAAAAAAAAAACAAACCCATGATCAGGGACCAAATGGAAAATAGAGATCCTTAAGAAATACATAAAAGCAAAACATAGAAGGCTATAATCAGAATTATTACTTGGGTTTCTCAAAAAAAAAAAAAGCCAGGGAGGGGAAGTACAGAGGTTGTGACCACAACTGAAGGAAATGAGGGTTTTACTTAGCTTTTTAAAAATAACTGTTTGATAATTGCATAGCTTTCTTTCTAGGTTGTGTTAAGTACTTGACTTCCTAAAGAGTGAAGAGTGGTAATTACTGTGAAATCAAGTTGGATTAATGATAGAATTTCTTCACTCCACTTTTTAATTATTCTACTTCTTATGTATTTAGGTTCAGGTTTTAACTAGTAAGCTCTTATTGTAAAACATCTAGAGACTACAAAAATATTACAAAGAATCTAATTTTTTTATTTCCAAATTATTTCAAATTGTTTTTTTCTATACATATCTGGCTACATACTTATTTTACCTAAAATCATATTTAT
>SJYQ01004838.1:124766-136022 GCA_006410935.1 Redunca redunca | reverse complement strand
TACTTGAATCTTTGTGGTTTGCATTTTCTTTCCCTTAATATTGTTTTTTAAAGGATAAAGTTTCTTTTAAAAATTTCTGATAAAGTCCAATGTATCATTTTCTCTTCCACAAATAATCATTTTAATGTTATATATAAAAATATGTTGCAAGACTCCCATTTGTGAGGATTTTCTTCAGCATATTCTTCTAAAGTTTTTTAGTTTTACTTTGTAAATTTAGAGCAGTGATCTGTCTGAGTTAGTTCAGTTCAGTCGCTCAGTTGTGTCCGACTCTTTGAGACTCCATGGACTTCAGCATGCCAGTTATTACAATTCTCATGTAAGATTTGAGATACCTATTCAAGTAATTTTTTATTTTCCCATATGGATGTCTAATTTTTCTGGTACCCTTATTGACAAGACTATCCATTCTCCACTGAATTTTCTTTGAAATTTTTAAAATTATCACCCTATGTCTGTGTAGTCTTTTTTTTTTTTTTTTTCACTCTCTGGACTATTCCTATCAGCTATGAGACTATCCTGTAGTCAGTATAGCAATCTTAATTATTACAACTTTATAGTAAGTCTTGAAATCAAGGTGTGAGTCCTCCAAATTTGTGTGTGTGTGTGTATGTGTTTCAAGAATAATTTTGGCCACTCTAACTCCTTTGCCATCTCATTTTGATTGTAGAATCAGCTTGTTTCAAAATCTGATATCTATGAGAGTTTGCCAGGGCTTGGGTTGCATAGTATCTATAAGTAATACAATTGCAGTGAGTAGACATTTTAATAGCATTGTCCAATCCATTAGGTTTTAATAATTTCTTGCATTAGTGTTTTATAGTAAATAACATACAGATTCTGGATATATTTTGGTACATTTATACCTAAGTATTTATATTCTGTTTTGTGTGCTATTTAAATGCATTGTTGTTGCTGTTTGTATGAGTATGTGCCTGTTAATAGACACTGTTTTTTAGAGCACTTTAGGTTATCAGCAAAAGTGAGCAGCAAGGACACAGAATTCACATTACCCTCTGCCTTCACAAACACAAAGCCTCCTCCACTATTACCATCCTGTACCACAGTGACACATTTATTACAGTCAGTGAACCAACATTGGCATGTTATTATCAATCAAAGCCTGTGGTTTACATTTGGGTTTATTCTTGATATTGTATATTCCATAGGTTTTGACAAATGTATAATGACATATGTTCACAATTTTTATATCATACGTTATAGTTTCCCTGCCTTGAAATTCCTCTGCACTCTGCCTATTCCATCTCAGCCTACCTCTGAACTCCTGGCAACCACTGATTTTAGCACCATAGTTTTGCTTTTTCCAGAAGGTCATATACTTAGGATCATATAGTCCGAAGCCTTTGCAGATTGTCTTTTTTCACTTAGTAATGTACTTTCCATATCTTTTCAACTTGAAAGCTCATTTCTTTTCAGTGTTAAACAGTATTCTGTTCTATAGGGATACCATTATTTGTTTATCCATTCACCTCCTGAGGAACATTTTGGTTGCTTCCAAGTTTTGGCAATTATGAGTGAAGCTGCTATTGGCATTCATGTGCAGATTTTTGTATGAACTGAATCTTTTTACTTCAAATTCTGATTGTATTCCAGTGGCATATAGGACTATGATTGATATTTGTATATTGATATTGAATCTTATAATCTTTTTCAATTCATTTGTTAATTCTAACAATTATTTTTATGTTTGTTAAAATTAAATTTTATTTTACTCTTTTCTTTTCAACCCATGTTCATTGTGTTTTCTTTCCTTTTGCACTGGCTAGCTCTAAATTCAGAGAAGGCAATGGCAACCCACTCCAGTACTCTTGCCTGGCAAATTCCATGGATGGAGGAGCTTGGTAGGCTGCAGTCCATGGGGTCGCTAAGAGTCGGACATGACTGAGCGACTTCTCTTTCACTTTGCACTTTCATGCATTGGAGAAGGAAATGGCAGTCCACTCCAGTGTTCTTGCCTGGAGAATCCCAGGGACGGGGGAGCCTCGTGGGCTGCCATCTAAGGGGTCGCACAGAGTTGGACACGACTGAAGCGACTTAGCAGCAGCAACAGCAGCAGCTCTAAATTTGTCAAGTTTAATATGAGTCATAAGTAAGAAAGTTTTTGTTTTGTTCCTTCTCTTGGAAAAAATCAGTTTCTCACCAATAAATATAGTCAACTGTATCTCTATTCAGAATCCAGTCTGGCTAAAAATTAATCAATATTATTGGCCTTTTTAATGAAATAGCTTTTGTTTCATTGATTTCTCCTATTTTTCTGTTTTAAATTTCACTGATTTCTCTTCTAAACTTCATTATTTCTTACTTTTGCTTGCTTTTAATGTGCTTTTCTTTCTCAAGTTGCTCAATGATAGAAGCAATTTTTGTTACAGATTTTATTTTTTTAATATAAGAATTTAATGCTATAAATTTTCTTCTAATCAGTGTTATACCTGCACCCCATAAATTGTGATATGTTGTGTTTTATTATTTTCTTCAAAATATTATAAAAATTTCCTCTAGAATCCCTTTTCAGTCTATGGGTTATTTAGAGGGATTATTTTAGAATTTCTATTATCGCTTTCAGGTTTCCTTATATTACATTTTAGGAACATATAGTGTATAATATATGTTATTTTAAACCGGTCAAGTGTGAATCATGGTGTTTCTTTCTGAATGTTTCATGTGCACTCAAGAAGAATGTATACTCTGTTGGGTGGATTGTATATAAATGTCAATTAGAATAAGTTGGTCAGTTGTCTTTTGCAGGTCATCTATAGCTGAACTAATTTTCTACCTAACCGGTCACTCAGTTACTGTGAGAAGAGTGTTGAAGTCTCCAATTATGGTTGTGGATTATTTTCTCCTTTTATATCTATTATTTTTATCTCATGTGTTTTAAAATTCTAACTGAGCAGCAGGTTATGACTGTCTTTAACCCTGATGATATATCCATCTCCTTTTCCCCAAAATTTTAATGATTATCTTGGGTTGCAACATACATTCTGAAATAATCTGAATCTACATTTAATATTATGTGGCTTGATTTATAGTATAAGAATGTTTTATATTCCCAATTAATTCCTCCCATCTTTTGTGCTGTTTTAATCAAACCTTTCACTTTTTCTCATACTGTACATATAATATGTTTCTCTAACTTTTTCTCCAAAGTTACTTTTCTTTTAGAGCTATTAAAATTGAAATATTTTATTTTCATTAACTTCATTTCTGAAGTTCATCATCTCTTTATGGAGATCCATGTTTTGATTAAATTGTACTCTTTGTGACTAAATAACTTATCCTCATCTTCTCTGTGGTAATCTTGCAGAGGTAAACCTGCAAGAGGTTACAACTCTCATAAGCCTGCAGACCTTGGAATTTTCACACTGTTTCACTATCCAACACTTTGGCCTTTAGCAATTTGTTAAACGTTTCTAGCTTAATCATTTTACTGGCTTATATGTTTGGTGTTGCCTCAAGTAAGCAGTGGAAAAGGCAATGGCTACCCACCCCAGTGTTCTTGCCTGGAGAATCCCATGGACAGAGGAGCCTGGTGGGCTGCAGTCAGAGTCTGACACAACTGAAGTGACTTAGCAGCAGCAGCAAGAAAGCAAATCTTGGCATTTTGTTTCACTTCACCTGTGGCTTCAAAAAGAGATAATTTGCAATTTTCCCAGTAGATTTTTCTTGTAAGGATGGGAACAACAGTCATTTCAGCTCTTCCTCTTTCACATGAAACCAGGTGTTCAGTAATTTTGTTTTGAAATAAAATACACATAAAATAGTCAGTTTAATTCAAAGATAACAATATCTGTTTATAAAATTTAGGTTCATATATTGAGCTTTTCTACATTTTTCAACATAGTAAAATTTCCCTGAGGTTATCATAATCAGAAAAATATTATTATAGGATTATGAGTTTCAGTGTAGTGAATTCGGGAGATGGGAGGGGATTCGTGTTTGGGAATGCATATACACTCGTGGTGAATTAATGTCAATGTTTGGCAAAACCAATACAGTAATGTAAAGTAAACTAAAGTAAAAATAAAAATTATAAAAAAAAAAATAAAAAAAAAAAGAAGAATTAGAATGGAGGTTTGTAGGGGGCAACAGTGTTTTTGATAGTGTTATTTAATAATAAGTACTTAAAATACGATTATGAAAAACTATAAATAAATGTGAACTTTTTCCTAATTTTTTGCTATTTCAAAAATCATTAGAATGAACACAAAAAGGCACATTTTGACAAATAGTGTCTGCCTTTTTTTTTTTTTTTTTCCCCTCTTTGTTCCTGGCAGAGGAGCAAGAGAAATTTGGGCTTCATTGATAGCTTTTTTGAATTCTGTTCATGTTATTATTCCACAGTTCCAGCTCATACTTGTGGATATGGGTCTCAAGAGACCTTAGAACCCTTGGTTTTGTCAGTCACTTCTTGCAGTGATCTAGGGAGAAAAATCACTTCGCCTTCCCTTCAATTTTCTTTTTTATCTGCAAAAGGAGAATGGCAATAACTTTTTGTGTCTTCCTAGTCTATTCTGATGACTGATGATATAACATTCTGTATTCTTTGGAGGCAGAATGATAGATAAAAGGGCATGTGTGATAGAGTAAGATTATATGTAAAGTTTAAACACAAACAAAATTGAAAAAGTGTAAATACATTTCCATATGAGTGCTTCAGCCCACTATTCAGACTCATTTTGATTTAACTCTATAAACTGACTTTTATCTCCCTCACCTACAACAATTACAGGTCTTACAACCACAGCTTGTCTCACATTAAATAAGCCTCAGAGGGGCTGCTTTTGCTGGTCTATCTACTGTCACAAGCTGACTGAGCATTAAAACTCCCACCTGCTGTGGAGCAGCAAGTTCCCAAGCCCAACTGCCAGAGTGTAAAAGACCAGTGACACTGAATGGCACCGAGGGGAGTCTTTCTTCACCTGATTGCCTCCTAGAACCCCTGAGGTGGTCTGGGTTTAAAACTTCTTCAGAAAGACAACTAGAAAATTAGGCATGTTTAATTTCAGTTCAGTCAATTCTGTGTTCCTGAGGTTATGGAGCTAACTATACCGTGATCTGCTTTATACTTTAATTGGTTATGTACTTTAATTATTGACTCATGATATGGACTCTAGCAATATTTTGTGCTGTGTGAAACTCCACTACCTTTTGTTAATCGAATACAGTGCTTGTCCTACTCTACAGCAGTTGGGGAAGTTTTCAAGTAATTTTTTCTGTAATAGATAAGGTAGCCTGAGCCTCGAAAGTGGACAGAAGAGAGATGTGATGACAGCAGCTGGTTACTTTATGTTTTATTTTGCTTGGTCTTTCTGTTCAGTTTAGTTGGTAGGACCACATCACTTGTTGACATCTCTTGGGGAATATAAGAGTAAAGAAAAAAACAACAATGCAGGGTAAGGCCAAGAGATTGGAACCAAGACTAAAGACTAACACCAAGGAAAAGTACATAGAGAAGAAAGTCATTTAGTATAGTGATCTTTATCATAATGGAAGAAAAATGGTGCTATGAGGAGACTATTTTAGACATAATGGTGTTTAATATATGTGTATAAATAGTCACAATTTATTGTACGCCAAATCTGCAAGTATCTAACATGAAAAATATTATATTTTCTTATGGATGCTTTAAGCAACATTGATGATATTCTTTTATCTGGAATTTCAAGTTTTGGGTTAGAAAACAGAAAGAAAAGCAAATATATTTCAACTATATTTGAAAAGTAAATTTTTAAAAGTAATTTTAAATGAAAGCAGTGAATTTGCATAATTATAAAATAAGCATTAGCAATACACAGTTTGAAACAGGAAAGGTCAGTCCTGTGTATACTGGCTCCACCCACATTCAAGTCTCCCTCCTCAGCAGATTTGCAGTTTTTTGGTTCTTTGTCCTGATAACACACGTCCCAGTTCTCCCTCTAATATCATATATCCTTTCTCAATATCCTTTGCCGCCTTCATCTCCCTTTCACCAGTTTTTGATGTTGGAAAGCACCTGCGATTCTTGCATCTCCTGTATTGGCCAGCGGATTGCTTACCACTAGCGCCACCTGGGAAGCCCTGAGTTAGCATAAGGCAGCTGTATTAAGATAGGCTTGAAAAGCCCTGTGTTTGACTCAGGGTTCCCTAGAGAAGCAGAACTGATTGGATATATACAGGCATAGCTCAGAGACACCGTGGGTCCAGTTCTTGATCACCAAAATAAAGTAAACATTGCAATAAAGCAAGTTACACAATTTGTTTCTTAGTTTCTAGGGCATGTAAAAGTAATGTTTACACTGAACTGTCATCTATTAAGTGTGCAACAGCATTATATATAAAAAAGTACATACAATAAAACACTTAAAAAAAAACAAAACTACAATTGTAACTTCAAAGATCACTAATCACAGATCACTGTAACAAATATAAGAATAAAGAAAACGTTTGAAAAATTTAAGTTACCAAAATGTGACATGGCCACACTTCATGTGTGCAGATGCTAATGGAAAAATGGTGCTGATAGATGTGTATGGTTTCCACAAACCTTCGGTTTGTAAAAAAATGCAGTATCTGTGAAGTCCAATGAAATGGACTCTATGCCTAGTCCAAAATAAATGCCTATATGTAGATATGAAAGAGGGGATCTGTTAGGAGAACTGGCTCCTGTGCCTATGGAAGCTGAGTTCCAAGAGCTAGTCTGCAAGCCGGAGGATCAGGTGAGTCAGTGTTGTATTTCAGTCCCAGTCCAGCAGCCTAAGGACCAAAGGATCATCTCAGTATAAATAAGGTCTGGTCTGAAAATTTGGGGAGGGCCAGTAGCATAAGTCCTGGTCCAAGGATAAAGACCCCCAGGAACACTGTTGTCTGAGGGCAGGAGACGATGGATGCCCTAGCTCAAGTAAAAAGAGCCAGTGCCTCCTCACTCTGCATTTTTGTTCTATTCAGACCCTCAACAGATCAACATATGTCCACTGTGCTAGTCAAAAGTGATCTTAACTTAGTCTACTGATTTAAATGCTAATGTCCTCAGGAAATACCCTCGCAGACACACTTAGAAATAATGTTTTACCAGCTATCTGGGCATCTCTTAACTCACTCAAGTTGACATGTAAAATTAACCATTCACACTCTGCTTTACAGAACCAAACTGCAGATCATTTGTCATGTGACAAAGGAGGTTCATTGCAAACTGTAACCTGTCTTTCAAGATCCTGATATTTATTTCTAAGCCCTGGTCATTTCTTTTCTGTCTCTCAGTGTCCCAATATGCCGAGTGAAGTTATTTGTGCATATCGCCACTGTCAATTATACTGGCACTAAGATAAGAAGTAAAGTCAATTACTATGGAGAAGCAAGAAGCTGTTCATGGTAATAATTTGTTATTTTGATTTTCTTTCTTTTCCTAGATCTGCTAGATATATAATGTTGGTCTCATTATTAAAGACTCAGGATAATATAGACTTGAAAACTAAGTTCTCTGATTGATAGTGTTTTTTTTTTTACAACATTGCTTTTATAATTAACTATGTCTTGGAAAACTCAATGGTATAGAACAGGTTTAAGTTTCACTGAGATACTCTGAAATCTTGTAACTTGTGCTTTTTTATCAGATTATAAAATCTGAATCTCTGTGGCGCTGACAGGGAGTAAGATAAACAATGCAGGCAGAAAATGTTGATGTCTTCTTTCCGCTGCTTAATGACCAAAGAGAATAAAAATGAGAGGAGTAGGAAAAGAAGTAAATGAAGGCCCTCTGGACCCATTCTATTAGATCAAGCAACTTAACAGGGAGAAAAGTGATCACTTTAAGGTGAAGATGAACTTCTTGCAGCAAGTTTGATAAATTGTTATCATTCCAGGCAATTTGAGATAATGCAATCTCCATGTCTGAACAGCATAATTACTAGATACATTGTGAGCTGTCAGGAAATCAAGAGATCAATCACACAAAGACTTGGCTGGATCCACATGTATTTGTTTGCACCTGGGGTAAAAATCACAAAACAGGAACAACAGAGATTAAAAAAAATAAAAGAAGGGGAATTAAATAATGAACATAGATGCTTGATTCTGGCATTTAACCCGAAAAATGTTCAAATTTATAAATATACCAAAATCTTTAGGAGGTTTATTTTATAACCCTATGGTATAAAATAAGAATGTAAAAAATATGAANAAAGAATTTCCTTAATAATGTCAAACATAAGAATCAAGAAGGAAGAACATGAAATTTATGTCTAACCTATATATATTTTCTATATTCTAATAGATAAGTAGAAGAGTATGAGATATAAAGGATTATAGTCATCTCTGAATGACACTATATGAAAGAGTGCCGAGTCAATATATTTTGTTTATAATGGTTAAGCTAGGAAATATACAAAAACCAAAGTATCATTTGACTACACAAAGATATCCTCTGTATGTGGTAAATGAAAACAAAACAAAACAGAAAACCATCATCCATTACAAGTGTAAACCCTAAATGCGGCATTATGACTTTATTTCACATGCATAACTTTCTCTAATGGTTTAGGAAAATTTAAGAGAAAAGATATTATGCTCATAAAGAATCTGTTTCACTTGCTGAACAGATTCAATCTTCTCCTTACATGGGGCAACCAAGTTAAAATCTTTCACAGCAATTCAATCTAATTCAACAAAAACTAAAGTCATCATCATCCCCCCAGTAGTCCTGATCCATCTTCATGCTTCCTGTTCTGTGTAATGGTATCATCACTCACCCAATCACTGATTTCAAGATCTTGAACTCTTCATTAATTTTCCTTTTTTCTCATGTCAGCAAATCCTTTTGGTTTTATCTTGACAAAGTGTTTAAGTTTCTCTTTCCATCAAAACAGCAATGTCTGGGCCAATGTTAAAACATGTTTATATTGTCCCAATGTTTTCTTATAGCCCAATTTATTTTAAAAATTTCCTTTTTCTAGTCTGCCCTTAACAATGCTGCCTTAGCAAAATTTTCCTATTTCACCTGTAAATATGAGTGCATTAGTTAAGGTTGCATTTCAGCTTTATGTCATAGAATCCTATACTATTTTTAATGGATATAGAGCTTTCTTTTTCTCCATAATGGAGTGGTGTGATGAATATCCTCAGTTACTCATGGACCCTGCTTTCTTCTATCTTTTTTCTCCAGTCTCCCTCACATTACTGGAGATGATTTGCTACTTTGAACGTGATGCAGACTCACGATGATGGAAGAGGTTAAGGGTACAGACAAGCATTGCAGACACCACTACCTCATACCCCATTCGGTTCAGTTCAGTTGCTCAATGTGTCTGACTCTTTGCAGCCACATGAACTGCAACATGCCAGGCTTCCAGTCCATCAGCTCCCGGAGCTCACTCAAATTTATGTCCATCGAGTGGGTGATGCCATCCACCATTACATCCTCTGTCATCCCCTTCTCCTCCTACGTGCATTCTTTTCCAGCAACAGGGTCTTTTCAGATGAGTCAGCTCTTTGCATCAGATGGCCGAAGTATTGAAGCTTCAGCTTCAGTGTCAGTCCTTCCAATGACTATTCAGGACTGATTTAGGAATGACTGGTTTGATCTCTTTTCAGTCCAACAGACTCTCAAGAGTCTTCTCCAACATCACAGTTTAAAAGCATCCATTCATCAGGTACAGCTTCCTTTATGGTCCAACTTTTACATCCATACATGACTACTGGAAAAATCATAGACTTAACTATATGGATCTTTGTCAGGAAAGTAATGTCTAAGCTTTTAAGTATGCTGTCTAGTTTTGCCACAGCTTTCCTTCCAAGAAACAAGCATCTTTTAATTTCATGGAGGCAGTCACCATCTGCAGTGATATTGGAGCCCAAGAAAATAGTTTGTCAATGCTTCCATTGTTTCCCCATCTATTTGCCATGAAGTGATGGAATAAGACACCATAATCTTCATTTTTTGATTGTTGAGTTTGAAGTCAGCTTTTCCAATCTCCTCTTTCACTTTCATCAACAGGCTCTTTAGTTCCTCTTCACTTTCTGCCATAGGGTGGTACTATGTGCATATCTGAGGTTATTGATATTTCTCCCTGCAATCCTGATTCCCACTTGTGCTTCATCCAGCCTAGCATTTCACATGATGTACTCTGCATAGAAGTTAAATAAGTAGGGTGACAATATACAGCCTTGAAGCAATCATTTCCCAATTCGGAACCAGTCCATTGTTCCATATCAGGTTCTAACTGTTGCTTTTTTACTTGCATACAAATTTCTCAGCAGGCAGGTTAGGTGGTCTGGTATTCCAATCTCTTAAAGAGTTTCCCACAATTTGTTGTGATCCACACTGTCAAAGGCTTTAGCATGGTCAATGAAGCAGATGTTTTTTATGGAATCTCTTGCTTTTTCTATGATCCAAAGGATGCTGGCAATTTGGTCTCTGGTTCCTCTCCTCTGCCTTTTCTAAATCCAGCTTGAACATCTGGAGGTTCTTGGTTCATGTACTGTTGAAGCCTGGCTTGGAGAATTTTGAGTATTACTTTGCCAGCATGTGAGATGAGTGCAATTTGTGTGATAGTTTGAACATTATTTGGCCTTGCCTTTCTTTGGGACTGGAATGAAAACTGACTTTTCCAGCCCTGTGCCCATGGCTGAGTTTTCCAAATTTTCTGGTATATTTAGTGCAGCACTTTCACAGCAACATCTTTTAGGATTTGAAATAGCTCAACTGGAATTCCATCACCTTCACTAGCTTTGTTCGCAGTAATGCTTCCTAAGGCCCACTTGGTTTCCCCCTCTAAGATGTCTGGCTCTAGGTGAGTGATCACACCACTGTGGTTATCTGGGTCATTAAGATCTTTTTTTGCATGGCTCTTCTGTGTGTCCTTGCCACCTCTTATTAATATTCTCTGCTTCTGTTAGGTCCGTACCATTTCTGTCCTTTATTGTGCCCATCTTTGCATGAAATGTTCCCCTGGTATCTAATTTTCTGGAAGAGATCTCTAGTCTTTCTAATTCTATTGTTTTTCTCTATTTCTTCACATTTATCACTGAATGCTTTCTTTCTTTCTTTTTTTTTTGGATAAATAGTATTTTTATTTTTATTTTTTTAATTTTTATTCTAACTTCGGTTTACTTTACATTACTGTATTGGTTTTGCCAAACATTGACATTAATTCCCACGAGTGTACATGCGTTCCCAAACATGAGTCCCCTCCCAACTGTTTATAATAGCCAGAACATGGAAACAACCTAGATGTCCATCAGCAGATGAATGGATAAGAAAGC
>SJYQ01004838.1:112374-124735 GCA_006410935.1 Redunca redunca | reverse complement strand
GCAGCACTGTTTATAATAGCCAGAACATGGAAACAACCTAGATGTCCATCAGCAGATGAATGGATAAGAAAGCTGTGGTACATATACACAATGGAGTATTACTCAGCCATTAAAAAGAATACATTTGAATCAGTTCTAAGGAGATGGATGGAACTGGAACCAATTATACAGAGTGAAGTAAGCCAGAAAGAAAAACACCAATACAGTATACTAACGCATATATTTGGAATTTAGAAAGATACGGATGATGACCCTGCATCCGAGACAACAAAAGAGACTCAGATCTATAGAGTGAACTTTTGGACTCTGGGGGAGAGAGGGAGGGAGAGGGTGGGATGAGATGGGAGAATGGCATTGAAACATGTAAACTATCATGTAAGAAACGAATCGCCAGTCGATGTCCATGCAGGATGCAGGATGCTTGGGACTGGTGCAAGGAGAGGACCCAGAGAGATGAATGCTTTCTTATCTCTCCTTGCTATTCTTTGGAACTTTGCATTCAGATGGATATATCTTTCCTTTTGTCTGTTGCCTTTAGCTTTCTCTTCTTTTCTCAGAAAACCACTTTGCCTTTTTGCATTTCTTTTTCTCTGGGATGGTTTTGATCACTGCCTCCAGTATAGTGTCATGAACCTCCATCCAAAGAACTTCAGGCACTCTGTCTGTTAGAGATCTAATACCTTGAATCTACTTGTCTCTTCCTCTGTATAATTGTAAGGGATTTTATTTAGGTCATACCTGAATGGTCTGGTGGTTTTTCCTACTTTCTTCAATTTAAGTCTGAATTTTGCAATAGGGAGTTCATGATCTGAGCCACAGTCAGCTCCTGGTCTTGTTTTTGCTGACTGTATAGAGCTTTCAAATAGGAAGACTGGTTCCAAATAGGAAAAGGAGTATGTCAAGGCTTATATTGTCACCCTGCTTATTTAACTTACATATAGAGTACATATGAGAAACGCTGGGCTGGATGAAGCACAAGTTGGACTCAAGATGGCTGGGAGAAATATTAATAACCTCAGATATGCAGACGATACTACCCTTATGGCAGAAAGTGAAAGATAACTAAAAGAGCCTCTTGATGAAAGTGAAAGTGGTGAGTGAAAAAGTTGGCTTAAAGCTCAACATTCAGAAAACTAAGATCATGGAATCCAGTCCCATCACTTCATGCAAATAGATGGGGAAACAATGGAAACAGTAGCTGACTTTATATTTTGAGGCTCCAAAATCACTGCAGATGGTGACTGTAGCCATAAAATTAAAAGACGCTTACTCCTTGGAAGGAAAGTTATGACCAACTTTGACAGCATATTAAAAAGCAGAGACATTACTTTACCAACCAAGGTCCATCTAGTCGAGGCTATGGTTTTTCCAGTAGTCATGTATGGATGTGAGAGTTGGACTAAAAAGAAAGCTGAGTACAGAAGAATTGATGCTTTTGAACTGTGGTGTTGGAGAAGACTCTTGAGAGTCCCTTGGACTGCAAGGAGATCCATCCAGTCCGTCCTAAAGGAGATCAGTCCTGAGTGTTTATTGGAAGGACTGATGCTGAAGCTAAAACTCCAACACTTTAGCCAGCTGATGTGAAGAGTTGACTCATTTTAAAAGACCCAGATGCTGGGAAATACTGAAGGTGCAAGGAGAAGTGGACACATGAGATGGTTGGATGACATCACCGACTCAATGGACAAGAATTTGGGTAAACTCTGGGAGTTGGTGCTGGACAGTGAGGCCTGGGGTCCTGCAGTCCATGGGATCGCAAAGAGTCGGACATGACTGAGCAACTAAACTGAACTAGACTGAATAGAGTTTCTCCATCTTTGACTGCAATGAATATAATCCAGTTGATTTCAGTATTGACCGTCTGGTGAGGTCCATGTGTGGAGTCATCTCTTGTGTTGTTGGAAGAGGGTGTTTTCTGTAACCAGTGTGTTCTCTTCACAAAACTCTGTTAGCCTTTTCCCTGCTTCATTTTGTACTCCAATGCCAAACCTGCCTGTTAGTCCATGTAGTTCTTGACTTCCTACTTTTGCTTTCCAGTCCCATTAGTTAAATCTTAATTATATGAGCATACTTAAAATCACAGATGACTGGGTACCTGTGTGGTAGCTGTAAGAGTCTTAAGAATGCACCATTTGCTCTATTCAATATCCTGTGATAAGCCATAATAAAACATGGGAAAAAAACGTATATATGGGTATAACCAAGTCACTTTCCTATACAGCAAAATTAACACAACATCGCAAATCAGCTATACTGTAATAAAACAAATTTTAAACAACAACAAAAAAGAATGCACCACTTGAATTTCCCTTTAAGAGAGAAATACCTACTGGTTCTCACTTACCACAAATTTGGGGACCACAACATTGCTGAAAATAAAGCCATGCTCTCCTTGGCTTATTTGTAGTTAATGACTTAACAGTGAGAGCATCTTAGAGTCTGGCGTTCCTGCCCAATATGGGAATTTCTAAAAGATAGTCTTTGATTGAGGGTAAATATTTCTTAGAGCCACACCGCAGTCCAAAGCTCTTTCTACTCAGTCCTTCTTCCTTCTCTATCTGAGTTCATAAATGTCAAACCTAAATTTCTGTCTCAAGACTCTGGCTCCTCAGGTTGCTTCTCCCCTTTATCATTCACAGGCATTTCAGAGAATCAAAAATAGCAAGCAGTAGCCAAACTGAAGTCAGGAGCTATAATATAGGATTGAAGAAAAATTTTGCCCTGGTCAGATGAACTTCTTGGCCAACCCTATATTATGATAATGAAGGGGGGACCAATAATGGAGAGCACTCAGCTGTCTTTGCCATAAGTAACAAATCTTCACTAGATTTCTGGATGCTACAATAAAGTTTTTTTTTTTTTTTAATAGCTTTAGATGAATACTAATTGTTGGAGGAGGAGTAGTTCATGTATAAGAAAAAAAAATTCTCTTTAAAGCTCTATAAATGTTAGCGCCTAAGCAACTTTACTTTTGAAACCTTTTGAGTATTTATAATACAAAATAAAGTATTCTAAAAAATAAAGTGTTCTAAGTAAACAGATTCCGATATTAAATAAGGGTCAATTCAAATGTCAAGTCTGCAGTTGATTATATGTGGGATCTTGAACAAGTTGCTAAATTTCCCTTTAGACTGGTCCAGGGTCCATTAAAAGTGGATATGGATAGTTCTCCTCCATTAATGTTATTATTATGAAATATAGTGAGATAATGAAAAATATAGTAAGCTTAGCAGATTGTCTAACACAGAAAAACAATTTCTCCCTTCCCCTAGACACTATTGCTATAGTATTATTATTCTTGCTAATGTTGTTGTTTTTATTATTATTATTTTCTGCATCATCCTGAGCTATTTCTCCTGTTATATGAAATAAAATCATTTTAATATGAAATTAATTAGAATTTGAAAAGTGAACATTCTATTTTCATTTAAGGTTGACTGACTAGGTGCTAACATCAAGGACCCATTAACAAAACATTTTCTGTTCACAGTTTACACTGAATCCTGATCAGGACTTGAACAACAAAATCAAAAGTTGAGACAGTTCTGCTGGAGGATCTTTTCTGAGTCCCTCATGTATTCATTCATTCACAATAATTCATTCCACAAACATTCTTGAGTACCCAGCCCTTAAGGTGATAGTCCCTGTTGCAGATTCTTCTGCAACTCTGAGATGAAAAGAGGAAGCCCTTGGGGTGTTAATGTCCATTTTCATCACAGAGTAGTTGAAGAAGAGGGCAGCGGCATGTTGGCCTGAGGTCACAACTGCCACTGAGCAGATACTAGGTCTCTTGATGAATGGATTCAGTGACTCTTTTCCATGTAGCTTATTTCCAAGGTAAATCACAAATGATTGTGATATTCTACATTGCTTCTAAAGACTGCTGCTAGATCTATGAAACTCAAAGTGAGAAAATTGTGGAAAACCATTCTTGATCACAGCTCCAAACTTTCACATCTAATTGTTGATAATGTTCTTCTCTGCCAAGTCACTGATAACATCACTTCAAGAATTCTTGAGCCTCAAACCACATACCGAAGTCTTCCTTTTATTTCATGGAAAAATACAGAGTAGAGAGTAAGAGTGTTTTTGTTCTTCTGAATGGTTTTGCCTAATATTTTTGAGTTGGTGGCATTATTGAGTTGCTCATCAATGGCTTAATGTAAGCATGTTTAGCTTAAGCATTTTAACTTTAGAAATGGGTGTCACAGGACTTCAGTGGGGGTCCAGTGGTAAAGAATCTGCCTGCCTAATGCAGTGCACATAGGTTTGATCCCTAGTCTGGAAAGATCCCATATGCCTTGGAACAACTAAGCCCATGTGCCCAGAGCCTGTGCTCTGCAACAAGAGAAGCCACCACAGTGAGCATCCCATGCCATGAAGAAGGAAGAGCAGACCCCACTCAGGGCAACTAGAAAAAGCCTGAACACAGTAATGAAGACCCAGCACAGCCAAAAAAGACTGCTGCTGCTGCTGCTGCTGCTAAGTCTCTTCAGTCCTGTCCCACTCTGTGCGACCCCAGAGACGGCAGCCCACCAGGCTCCCCCGTCCCTGGGATTCTCCAGCCAAGAACACTGGAGTGGGCTGCCATTTCCTTCTCCAGTGCATGAAAGTGAAAGTGAAGTTGCTCAGTCATGTTGACTCTTACTGACCCCATGGGCTGGAGCCTACCAGGCTCCTCTGTCCATGGGATTTTCCAGCCAAGAGTACAGGAGTGGTTTGCCATTGCCTTTGCCACAAAAAAAAAAAAAAAAAAAGACTAAATAAATAAAATTAAGAAAAAAAAAAAAAAAGGGGTTGTTACATGATATAAGTTCATATTAAGACTCCCAAAGCTGACTTCATTCCTAAAAGTGGCTATGAAACAACGGTTGGCGAGCTATAGCCATGGACTAAATCTAAGCGTTGCCTGTTTTTGTAAGCGTTGCCTTTTTTTGTTTAGTTTACAAGCTAAGAATGGCCTTTGCTTTAAAAAAAAAAAAATGAGCAGGACATTCACTGAGGATTGATATTACGCTGCCAGAGTGATAAGAAGGAAATAAGATTGGGCGAAGGGAGAAACTGAGCTATGATGACAACCTTGGCTGACCCATGGCATACATCCATGGGGTGCTCTGGGCAGCTTTCTTAGCTGAAGTGAAAGTGAAGTGAAGTTGCTCAGTCATGTCTGACTCTTTGCAACCCAATGGACTGTAACCTACCAGGCTCCTCCATCCATGGTGTTTTCCAGGCAAGAGTACTGGAATGAGTTGCCATTTCCTTCTCCAGGGGAACTTTCTGACCCAGGGATCAAACCCAGGTCTCCCACATTTCAGGCAGACACTTTACCATTTGAGCCACCTGGGGAGCCACTTTTTAGCTAATGCAGTCCTCAAAGAGGGTGATTCATGAAGATCATGTCAGCCCTCTCAGCAACTGAGGAACAACTGAGGAGAGAAGAACAGATTCTTCTCTCCTGAGGAGACTCCAGACTGCTCTAGGAACTTCCTTAAGAGTTGGCCCAGCGCACTTCTGGTGCCTCGTTTCTATCTCTGCCCTGTAGTTCCCTGGTTTCACATGGGGCAGCATAGATAGAGAACTCCAGAAAGAAAAAGGCTAAGATGAGAAGGAAAGAATATTTCTCAAGGATTAGAGCCAAATCTAAGCTAGATCCTCTCTGGAGCTAGAGTACTCAAGCCTGCTCAGGGTGGGATTTGATTGCAATCTCGAGTGGAAGAGTCAGAAGGAGAACAGACCCTCAGGAGGCACGGTGTAGAGCCTCATATGCTTCCTTATTCATGGTAAGTACTCCACCCTCTGCAGAAGGGCTCTGTGGATAGCTGGCCCTGTATATCACTATTGCTGTTCAGTTGTGTCCGACTCTTTGCAACCCCACAGATTGCAGCATGCCAGGCTTCCCTGTCCTTCACCATCTCCCAGATCTTACTCAAACTCATATCCATTGAGTCAGTGATGCCATCCAACCATCTCATTCTCTGTCATCCCATTCTCCTCCAGCCTTCAATCTTTCCTAACAAAGTCTTTTCTAGTGAGTCAGCTTTTCACATCAGGTGGCCAAAGTATTGGAGCTTCAGCCTCAGCATGAGTCCTTCCAATTAATATACAGGATTGATTTCCTTTAGGATTGACTAGTTTGATCTCCTTGCAGTCCAAAGGACTCTCAAGAGTCTTCTCCAGCACCAAAGTTTGAAGGCATCAATTCTCTGGCATTCAGCCTTTTTTTATTTTCCAGCTCTTACATCCATACATGACTACTGGGAAAAAATATAACTTTGACTCTATGGACCTTTGTAGGCAAAGTAATGTCTCTGCTTTTAATACACTGTCTAGGTTTGTCATTACCTCATTGAGTGAACTAGTACAGTAGGAAGGGAAAATCTGGAACTCTCTTTTAAAGCAGACTACCATTTTCTCCCCACTAACACTGTCTTTTTGATTAACCCATGACTTCTACCCTAAATCTCTTTTGCTATTAAGAGGAACTTTTCTCATCTGTTGGCAACTTTTTTCCTCTCCTGCATAACTCACTTCAGAGTTTGTCTCATCCAGTTAGTGGTCAAGATTAAGGTTGTGTGTGTATTAGTCTCTCAGTTGTGTCCAGCTTTTTGAGACCCCATGAACTGTAGCCCGCCAGGCTCCTTTGTCCATGGGATTCTCCAGGGAAGTATACTGGAGTGGGTATCTGATTCCCTTCTCCAGGGGATCTTCCCAACCCAGGGATTGAACCAGGGTCTCCTACATTGCAAGCAGATTTTTTACAGTCTGAGCCACCAGAGAAGCCCAGATTAAGGTTATTCTCACACTAATACTGGACTGCCTGGCATCATCTTGTGGAGCTTGTGGTGTAAGTTTACAAAAGTAGAGCCAACTCTGGGGAAGCTGTGCTATCTTACCTTCAGGGGTTGTGCTTTTGTACAATAAGCAGTCAGTAAATATTCACCTAGTGCAACAAACCTGATTCATAGAAAGACAAATGACTTAATGACCTTGCATGAATAGAGTGATCCATACAGGTGAATATCTGGTGGCTCAGATGGTAAAATCTGTGTTTAATGCAGAAAAACCAGATCCAATCCCTGGGTGGGAAGATCCCCTGGAGAAGAAAATGGCAATCCACTCCAGTATTCTTGCCTGGAAAAACCTATGGGCTGAGGAGCCTGGCAGGCTCCTCCATGGGGTAATAAAGACTTGGACAAGACTAAGAGACTATCACATGCACAGGAAAACAAGAGGTCTTAGTTCAATGCATTCTTCAGAAACACCTAGCTATATGCTTTTATTATTATTATTATTGATTTCTTTCATTCTATTATCTTTTAAAGTCTAGAACACCCCTTACTAGAACATAGATATCAACACCAATTTTATCTAAAAAACTTGTACTATAGTGCCAATGTTCATAGTTATTACTTAATATTTAAAATCTAGCATTCATAGTTTTTTGAACACAATGTTTAATAAACAGTGTATTAAATTTATTTTTATCATAATAATTATTATTACTATGCAACATTCAGGAAGATTGATAAAGCCTTCGACCTTGTTTGTATAGATGAGTATATGCTTACTTTCTACTTTAAATTTTTTTTAATTGGAGTTCAGTTGCTTTGTAATGTGTGCAGGTTCTGCTCTATAGTGTGAATCAGCTCTAAGCATACATATGTCTCCTCCCTTTTGAGCCCCCCTCCTATCCCTCTAGGTCATCAAAGAGCATCGAGCTGAGCTCCCTGTGCCATAGAGCAGCTTACCACTAGGTATCTATTTCACACGTGATACTTGCAGTAGTTTTTGATCAATCTGAATTTTTGTAGGAGAAAGTATTACATCTGGATAGAGATGGGAATTAAAAGTAAGGTTAACTTGAAGTTTGAAGTTATTTATACTTAAGACTCTTCTGTAAAGGCTATTGCTCCTTTTTTAAATTTTTGTTCAACAACTCTAGCATTTATTTATCTTTATCTTAATTGAAACAGAATTCTTTAAATTCTCTACTTTATACTTTTCAAAAGTTTCACATACATGATTTCATATAATTCCATAATAACCTTTTTCCCCTCTGTCCTTATATTGGTCTTCCATTCTTCCTTATCCTCACTGTTAACTAGTTTGTTCTCTATGTCTCTGAGTCTGTTCCCATTTTTTTTTTTTTCATTAGTTCCCTGGTGGCTCAGATCGTAAAAAAATCTGCCTGTAATTCAGGAGACCCAGGTTTGATCCCTAAGTTGGGAAGAACCCCTGGAGAAGGGAATGGCAACCCATTTCTGTAGTTTTGCCTGGATAATTCCCTGGACAAAAGAGCCTGGGGAGCCACAGTCCATGGAGTTGCAGAATTGGACATGACTGAGTGACTAGCACACTGGTTTGTTGTATTTTTTAGACTTCACATATAGGTGATATCATACACTATTTATTTTTCTCTGACTTATACCACTTAGCATAATGCCCTGCAGTTCCATCCATGTTGCTGCAAGTGGCAACATTTTGTTGATTTTTACAGCTACGTAGTATTCCATTGTGTGTATGCATATGTATGTATACACAACACCTTAGTCCATTCACCTGTTGATGAACACTTAGTTCTTCCATGTCTTGGCAACTGTAAATCATGCTGCTATGAACAGTAGGGTGCAGGTATCTTTTTGAATTAGTCTGTTTGTCTGTTTGTTTTTTGGATACATACACAGGAGTAGCATTTTTTGGGTCATATGGTAGTTGTAGTTTTAGTTTTTTGAGAAACCTCCATACTGTTTTCCAGTCACGGCACTGATTTACATTCCCGCCAATAAATGGTCTAATAAAGGGGAAAACTTTCTTCTTTTAACCCTCTGATGCTGTTGTATTATTGTTCTTGCCAATGTTATTGTTACTATCACTGTTATTATTATTACTTTCTACAGCATCCTGAGCTCTTTGTTTTGAAAATCCTAGTGCCTGGAAAATAATCCCTCATGCACTCAGCCTGTGTATAATTAGTTTTTGCAGCCTAGGAATACAAGGTTATGTTTGAGGCTTTACAGAGAAGGAAATGGCAACCTGCT
Source organism: Redunca redunca (assembly GCA_006410935.1). Taxonomy (NCBI): domain Eukaryota; kingdom Metazoa; phylum Chordata; class Mammalia; order Artiodactyla; family Bovidae; genus Redunca; species Redunca redunca. The sequence goes on along the minus strand of SJYQ01004838.1, from coordinate 115,697 downwards.
CCATTGTTCTTGCCTGGAGAATTCCATAGACTGGGGAGTCTGGCAGGGTGCAGTCCAAAGGGTCGGCTCAGAGAGTTGGACATGACTAAGCATGAAACAAAACACTGAGGCTTTATGAAAATTTTGTGAGAATTTCTGGATATACTAGGAACAACAGCTTTATAAGATCCCTGATGTTGTGCATTAGGAAGTGTGAACAAGAACTAGCAAAATATGGTTTGTCTCTTTTCATGTACAGTCACCTCCAATTTGTTTTATAGATTATTGAAGTCTTTTAGTGCTTAAATAACTTTTCTGATGTCCTACCTTAGGTTGCTATGCATTTGGATGAAACACTTTTTTCCTTCATGAATAGCATTCTTAGCTAAAACAAAGAGGGCAACCTTAAAAGAACCAGCTGCTCATTGAATGGGACTGTAGGGACAGAGAGCTGGTCCTTGTGATACCAGCACCATATAAAACGGTCAAATTGCCTAATATCTTTGTGCCTCACTCCTCTCTTATTAAATTGGCTAATGATAATAATGATAGTAGTAGTGAGGCAGGATGTAGATTCCCCACCCCCACCAGGGTAAAGCAATTGGAGATTCATTCCCTCTGGACTGAAACTAGGTACAATAATAGCAGGTCAATTAAGGGAGGCAGCTGGGCCCTGCCCAGACCACATACTTCTCATTCCCAAAGTCAGGAGACCTCCCTGACCACATGTGCACAGAAAGGCTCCTTGGAGGTCAAAGAGGGAGTGATGTCAAGAGATTTTCTACCCATACGCCTTTATGGTAGAATCCATTTTGGCTAAGAGATGCGTGTGCACACATGGAATATTGAGATACACCAATATGAACTGTGAACCAGGCAAATAAAAATGATTGGCCAAAGGAAAACTGGATAAATGCTCCATATAAGCAATTTAACTGCCATGAGGATATGACTCAGGGTCTCTCCCTCTGAGTCTGCCCCTGTGTCTATCTACACATCCTATATATTTTTTTTCCTCTTAATAAATACTTTACTCACTTCACTACTTTCTGTCTTTGCAAAAATTCTTTCCTGTAAAGTTGAAGGGCCAGAGCCCTTGTCACTGATCACTGGTCTAGTGATCTGGTGCTTTCACTGCTGCAACCCAGCCCAGTCTCTGGTTAGGAACCCAGGTCCAACTCCAAGCCGTTTCAAGAGGCCACCCAAGATCAGTAGTAGCAGTAACTTGTAAGCTTGTTGTTATAATTCCATACTTAGGCTGATTATTCTCATGCCTGTTACATAGTAAATGGCATTTATGTGTCTGCCCCTAGACAAAATTTGAATGAAAATTAAAGAAGAAAGTGTTAGTCACTCAGTGCAGTGTCTGAATCTTTGTGAAGCCATGGACTATAGCCTACCAGGCTCCTCTGTCCATGGAATTCTCCAGGCAAGAATACTGGAGTGGGTTGCCATTTCCTTCTCCAAGGGATGTCCCAACCCAGAGATCGAATCCGGATCACCACCATTGTAGGTGGATTGTTTACAGCTGAGCCATCAGGGAATGAATTCTATACAATTTTATGTGTTGCTTAAGCCAGCAAGATGACAGAACTTCTCTTCATGATGTCTAGACAAGGGCTCTCTAACCTTATCATTTAGGGATAACCCTTCCCTTCTCTATAACTTTAAGGGGACCAGCTGTGCTTAGATTGAACAGTAGTCCTTGTCTTGTTACTTATATCTAGATATCTAAGGCTTCAACAACTAAACTCCTGTTCTGGTAAAGGCAGTTCAGCAAGCAACGGGCTCATGGCAGAAGCCACATAATGTCAGTATCAGCAAGTTATTTTCTAGATGCATATTATTAAACTTTAGGCAGGAGGGCTTTTATTGGAGCCCAGATCAAGGGACTGAGATGTTATAGCTTTATCAGAAATAGAAGGCAAGCAGTAATTCTCCAGGGCTTTGAGTGCAAAGCCTTTGTGTCTTCAAACCTAAAGCTCACTGCTACAGAGCAGTCAGACAACTATTTGATGACATGAAGAACAACCAAAAGTAATGTCATATGTTGTCAAGTACACATCAGAAAAAAAAAAGGATGGACATATTTTTTTGTTTTGTTTTAGGATAATTAATGGAAGTGCATAAATTGTCAGTATGCAGATCAGTTAGTTAGGAAATGAAACGTTAAAACCACAGACAAGCTCCCTGTCTCCCTTTACAATCACTCTCTGACTGGTAGGTAATACTCCTCTGCGATTCTATAATGATCTCAAAATAAAAAGTTAAATAAAAGGTACATGGCAAATACTTTTTTAAAACAAGGTTTGCCAAAATTATCAGAAAAATAAAACCTAAAGTCAAATATTACTAATAGTGATAAAACAGGTCATGACCTGATATAAGGAGCAATTCATCCCAAATTTAAAATAAAAGCTGTCATCCTTGCATGCTTAACCCTCAGACTCAAAACAACTGGTAAAGACTGACATAATTATCAATATATTCACAAAACCAAAACTACATAATTTCATGTATTTAACTTATTTTGGAAATAGAGATTATTTTTATTCATTTGTTTCTTTTTATTATCATTATTTTGAGTGGGGAATGCTCACTTTTCACTGTTGCAAATCACTAGTACTAAAATTTCTATGACTTATAGATGAACAATAAAATGTCAAAGTTATCATTTGAATTTTTCAAGGGCACCTTAAATAGTTAAAGTTGATTAATATTTTCTACTCATTATAAGTAGGAAAAATCAGCACTGCTCATTCCATNTTACATATTAACTATGACCAGTAGTAATGATTTTAGAATATATCATTCTGGAATGTTGCCTAATTTGAAATAGTACTTACATAGACTGAGCGACATCACTTTCACTTTTCACTTGCATGCATTGGAGGAGGAAATGGCAACTCACTCCAGCGTTCTTGCCTGGAGAATCCCAGGAACGGAGGGAGCTTGGTGGGCTGCTGTCTATGGGGTCGCACAGAGTTGGACACGACTGAAGCGACTTAGCAGCAGCAACAGACACAATCCAGTAAGAATGTTACCTTTTGACTCTGCAAATGTTGTTTAATCTGTTCAACTCTGTTCAGTTTTCTTGAAACTACTTCAAGATATTCCTATAATGTGAAACTTTTAAAGTACATATGATTTGATAAGTTTAGAACATGTATTAAGGACTAAATTGTCTTATCTGTCTAGCCAAAAACCTACCTATCAATCATCTACCTATTGTCAATCTATTAGCTATCTATAATTTATCCATAAATACTCCTATGCCTTGATGTGTATAAATATAGCAATAGCTTTTATAAAATGGTAGATATATTTATTTCAAAAGGTGTCTG
>SJYQ01004838.1:83167-109070 GCA_006410935.1 Redunca redunca | reverse complement strand
TGTATATGGGAAAATGCGTGTACAGTGTTTTGTAGGTTTGTGAGTATATACATTTAATATTAAATTATATGCCACCCAAATAAAAGGCAAAGAAACATTCTAATATATCAACATACTTGTCTTAGATCAATTTATATTAATACATATTTTCAATTTTCTTCATACATTCTTGATAAAACACTTTGTCTACAAAAATGATAATTGCTTATGTAATTAAAATATATAAAGTTAATGCACATATAGAATCATGAGCATAAAAAAATTCCATGCTAAAATATGTTTCATTCTTACTGAATATTACTCTTCCACATGGCTCTAACTTCTATAATAATCTGGATAAGTAGTAATAGCCAGTTTTTAATAACCACATTTATAGTATTTTATTCAGGACAAATACATCTATTAGTGATATTGAAATTAGAAAAATATTTCCCGAAGGAACCTCATAGGAAGCCCCTTCTTTAATTTCATTAATTGCATCCTTGAAAATCTGCATAAAAAGTGATAATTTTCATATAATTTTTTAAGTAATGTTCAGAATAGTACACTGTCATCTTCCAATTTAATTCAGCAAAAACAATTACAAGCTTGGCCAGTCTAGCAAAGTCCAAATACTTAGATAACTAATAGTTGAGTTAATCCAGGGGTAGATGTATAAAAGTATAATTGGTATATAAATACTATTTTATTGTAAATATGCCAGTAATACAAAATGAGATAAATTGGAAATTAGAATTTTTGCTGTAAACTAATCTAACCTTTCCCTGAATACCATTCTCTTTCCCAATGGTCACCTTTCTTCATGGTTTGCTGGGTGTGTCATTCTTGAAGTTTTCCATGCATTGATCTGGTTTAAACACTAAATACATATAGTAAGTGATTGTATTTAGCCTAAGGACTAAATTGTATTTTAAAATAAGCAGAAGTTACACTTTTATCACTTAGATGATTGGTTGTCCAGATCTGCCCTATCTGTTCTTCAGCAATCATTACCTGACAGGTTCACGTTGACCCAGAGTCTATATATAAATATGTATTTATTATGCATAAGTAAGTGAGGATAAAAATTGAGCATGACTTTTTTCTCAGGAATGCATTCTTGTTTAATGAAAAATTAAACAAGAATACTCACGTTTAAGTACCCATGAATCTGAAGGACATTTTGGTCAAACCACCCAAACTTCATTAAAATCAGGTAGAACATCTGCTTAATTATTTCCTTTCCATAAAATACACTATTTGAAAATGTAAAGAAACCACACTGTTGCAACATTATGAATAATTAGTAAAGGCTTCATAAATTTCACAAAATGTCATCTACTTATCCTGACAATAGAGAAATTCCAACAAAGCTTCACATTCTCGTTGTTGCCGATACTATAATTAAAGAGATAATGGAGTCTTTTTAAGAAATGAATTCCTTAGTCAGGGACCAAACTGATAATTTATTAGCTGATTATAGTAACCTTTATATCTTACAGATGATCAAAGCATTGTCCTTTTTTCTCTGTTGGTTTTATAAATATTTTATGAAGATAATTTTAAGCAAGTATATATTTTATTCAGTACATGCCTACAGATGCTGTGAGAGGGACAATGCAATTGCCTCAGTCTTCTAAAATTGATACTATATTTGAATCTCTGTCAAAAATATACATTGTCAATGATAAGTATCATTGTAACATAGCTTGATGATGCTTGAGTAACAATTTTTTCCTCAGCATTTTGTATTAAAAATAACAAAACAGTGTTTCTCAGTTGATTTCATCACACTTCCCATGTTGATTGCTAACAGAAAATATACTTGGGCAAATTTTGAGTTGAAGAATATACTCACTTTTTAAAAAATACATGGAAAATAAGACATTTCTTTGAAATAAGCAAAAAAGTGTGAATTCAGTACTATATGACTAATTTGGCAGCTATGTAGACAGCATTGGGTTTAGTGTATTTGAAACTTGCAGAAAAATACACAAAATGTATTTCACATTGTAATATGCTATGAGCATATATAGCCGGAAACCAATGATAGAACTGTGGAAATGATGCAATGGCATTAAACTTTATTTTAGAGATTATAAAAATAAGAAAAATCACTTATTTTCATATTCTTAACAGATAAAGTTATGTATTCATCTCATCTGAACATGTTATCAAGTAATTAAGAGGAACAGCAAATGTAACCATTTTATTCAATAGAAAATTGTATTCTGAATCATCTAAACATTATTCTAAATAACCCATGTCTTAATGTAGTGGTAAATATTATCAAATAGTACTGCACAATATTCTGTTTTATGATAGTAATTAAAGGTTTTTCATAAAATAATGAAAGCAGAATTCAGCAAGGTAGATAGTTAATTTAAGACTTCCAAATAAATTAAAAATAACTTTAAACCTTGCAAAAATTAACATATAACATGTTGTGGTCCAGGCGTGGGTTGGAAAAGAATTTCCATATATGAAACCGAATAAGAGGGAAATAAGTTTATTAGCGTGGGAGACGCTATCAAAACAGTGGGCCAGCTCAAGGGAGAACCAATGTTTAACAGAGGTCCTTAGTCCACTTTTACCCAAGGTACAAGGAGTGGGATAGGGGTCTTATGGGTCATTTTCTGATTGGATGAAGCACGTATACTGTGTGGGGGAAGAGTAAGGCAAATACCTTCTCCCTGTGTAGTGTAGGAGGGGAGACAGTTTATACTTCTCAGGAGGACCTGAAATTTGTTAATAGTTGTTACAACATGGGGGAGGGAAGGACAATAAGAATCTGATTTTTCCGTTCTTGTATTCCAAGACCCTCCTTGGTTTTATCAGCTCTGTAGTCCATGGGTCACCACAGAACAGTGCTGAAGGGCCTGAATCTTACTTAAATTGAGTAGCCTTGCTGCTAGTATGAAACCAGTAATAATTGGTTATTAACCTCGAATATCAAACCAGTCAATCCCAAAGGAAATCAGTCCTGAATATTTATTGGAGGGACTGATGCTGGAACTGAAATTCCAATACTTTGGTCACCTGATGTGAAGAACTGATTCATTTGAAAAGAGCCTGATGCTAGGAAAGATTGAAGGCAGGAGGAGAAAGGGACAACAGAGGATGAGATGGTTGGATGGCATCACCGACTCAATGGACATGAGTTTGAGTAAGCTCCTGAAGTTGGTGATGGACAGGGAAGCCTGGTGTGCTGCAGCCCATAGCGTCACAAAGAGTCAGACATTTCTTAGAGATTGAACTGAACTGAACCTTGAAGACTCTGTGAACAGAGAGTTGACTACACAGAGCATATTGCTACTGAGCTGTGAAGTGTTACCAATGACCCTCTTCTTAGTGAAATTAGAAGTATAGATTTTATTTCCAAATTCTGATATGGTTTCAGATTTAGTTACGTTAGAGACTGCTTTTCTACTCTTGCCAGAAAATTGATCATTTGAGGATATCCATTGTTTCCAGCTCAGAACAATTTAGACAATAACAGCATTTCTTTTGCCATATATTCATAGTTCAAAATTTCTACTGCAAAATGCATTAGGGATATAAACTCTACATCATCAGTAGCTATGTACCACTGTTAATATAAAAGCCTACCTTTACTGAATGCATATTTGTGACTAGCACTGTCTTAAGGCTCTATGTAGATAATGTCATTCAATCCTCATAAGAAAAAGAAGACTATAAGGCTGAACTGCAGGCTTCTCTTTTAAATATGAGAACATTGAAGTTTTTTGAATATATATTTTCAGAGATGAAATTCCAGTCTATTTCAGAGCATCTGTTCTCATCACTCTCTTTCATGATGCTTAAGTCTGTGTGCCTCAGAGAGAACTTACCTTGATTTTCCTAAAATATGCTATGATTAAATACTTGTGGAACAGGGATATTATTTCTACAATCACCTGAACTCACTGGGGAATTTACAAATGACTCAGTCTCATCATGGTCAGGAGTGAAGTTTTCTATGCTGTTACCCTACAAACATGGGCTTCGGCTTTAGTGGTAAAGAACTTGCCTGTCAGTGCAGGAGATGAAAGAGGCCTGAGTTTGATCCCTGGGTCAGAAGATCCCCTGGAGAAAGGCCTGGCAACCCACTCCAGTATTCTTGCCTGGAGAATCCCATGGACAGAGGAGCCTGGTGGGCTACAGTCCATAGGGTCACAAAGAGTCGGACACCACTAAAGCGATTTAGCATGCAGCATGCACCCTATAAACACATACTTACTAACCCTACAAACACATACCTACTAGATTTTTAAATGTTTTGCTCACAGTTCTGAGTCTTGGGAATATCTAGGTCTGTTAAACAAGTTCTGCGTAGGCAGCTGTGAAGCGGGAGTTGAGAATGATTAGATTTCAGCAATACTAAACTTTCAACAAATTGATGACTGTTCTTTTATCCACTGGATGATAACAGTGCTCATGGAAACAAATGCTCTATACCGTTTATATGTTCCAGTTTTTTATTACATTTAACTCCTACATTTCTTTGCACCTTTTTAATTTTTCAGGATAAAAACATTTAAGTAGAGTAGTTCCACTTTTTTCAGCTTTATCTAAGTATAATTGATATACAGCATTATGTGAGTTTAAGGTGCGTAATATAATGATTTGACACACAGAATCAAACACAACTGAAGTGACTTAGCATGCACACATGCATATATTGAGAAATTTTCACCAAAATATTATTAGTTAACATATTTCTCATATATTAACGCATTTGGCTTGATTGTTATATTGAAAACTTGAAAGCTATACTCTCATATCTATTTTCCAGTATACAGTACAGTATTATTAACTTAATCACCAGGCTATGTATTATATCCCATTGCTTACTCATCTTCTAACTGAAAGTCTATATACTTTAACTAACATCTCTCTATTCCCGGCCACACACATTTAGCCCCTGGCAACCACCATTCTACTCTGTTTATGAGGTCAGTTTTTCAAAATTCCCCTTATAACTGATATCTATCAGTTCAGTTCAGTCACTCAGTCATGTCCAGCTCTGAGCGACCCCACGGACTGCAGTACACCAAACTTCCCTGTCCAAAACCAAATCCAGAGCTTGCTCAAACTCATGTTCATTGTATCGGTGATGCTGTCCAATCATCTCATCCTCTGTTGTCGTCCCCTTCTCCTCCTGCCTTCAATCTTTCCCTGCATCAGAGTCTTTTCCAAGTGAGTCAGTTCTTTGCATCAGGTAGCCAAAGTATAGGAGTTTCAGCTTCAGCATCAGTCCTTCCAAAGAGTATTCAGGACTGATTTCCTTGAGGATTGACTGGTTTGATCTCCTTGCAGTCTAAGGGATTCTGAAGAGTCTTCTCCAACACCATAGTTCAAAAGCATCAATTCTTCAGTGCTCAACTTTCTTTAGTGTCCAACTCACACATACATACACGACTACTGGAAAAACCATAACTTTGACTAGACGGACTTTTTTGACAAAGTAATGTCTGCTTTTTAATATGATGTCAAGGTTGGTCATAGTTTTTCTTCCAAGAAGCACATGTATTTTTATTTCATGGCTGCCATTATCATCTGCAGTGATTTTTGAGCCCAAGAAAATAGTCTGTCACTGTTTCCATTATTTCCCACCTATTTGCCATGAAGTGATGGGACATGATGCTATAATCTTAGTTTTCTGGATGTTGAGTTTTAAGCTTGCTTTTTCACTCTTCTCTTTCACTTTCACTGGAGGTTCTTTAGTTCTTCTTCGCTTTCTGCCATAAGGGTGGTGTCCTCTGCATATCTGAAGTTATTGATATTTCTTCCAGCAATCTTGATTCCAGCTTGTGCTTTATCCGGCCTAGCATTTCCCATGATGTACTCTGCATATAAGTTAAATAAGCAGGGCACAATATACACCTTTGATATACTCCTTTCCCAATTTGTAATGTTTGTTTTTCCATGTCTGGTTCTAACTGTTGCTTGTTGACCTGCATACAGATTTCTCAGGAGGCAGGTCAGGTGGTCTGGTATTTCTATCTCTTGAAGAATTTTCCACAGTTTGTTGTGATGCACAGAGTCAAAGACTTTGGCATAGTCAATAAAGCAGAAGTAGATGTTTTTTTTTCTGCAACTCTCTTGGTTTTTTGATGATCCAAAAGATGTTGGCAATCTGGTTCCTCTGCCTTCTCTAAAACCAGCTTGAACATCTGGAAGTTCAGTGTTCACGTGCTGTTGAAGCCTGGCTTGGAGAATTTTGAGCATTACTTTGCTAGTGTGTGAGATGAGTGCAAATGTGCAGTAGTTTGAACATTCTTTGGAACAGCCTTTCTTTGGGATTGGAATGAAAACTGACCTTTTCCAGTCCTGTGGTCACTGCTGAGTTTTCCAAATTTGCTGGCATATTGAGTGCAGCACTGTAACAGCATCATCTTTTAGGATTTGAAATAACTCAGCTGGAATTCTATCACACTTCCATTAGCTTTGTTCATAGTGATGCTTTCTAAGGCCCATTTGATTTCTCATTCCAGGATATCTGACTCTAGGTAAGTGATCACATCATCGTGGTTATCTGGGTCATGAAGATCTTTTTTATATAGTTCTTCTGTGTATTCTTGCCACCTCTTCTTAATATCTTCTGCTTTTGTTAGGTCCATACTGTTTCTGTCCTTTATTCTCCCCATCTTTGCATGAAATGTTCCCTTGGTATCTCTAATTTTCTTGAAGAGATCTCTAGTCTTTCCCATTCTGTTGTTTTCCTCTATCACAGGGCACTTTTCCTTTCTTTGACTTACTTCACTGAGCACAATGTCCTCAAGTTCCATTCACATTGTTGTAAATATAAGGATTTATTCTTATTTATGGCTGAATAATTTTCCATTATATATAGTATTCCACACATATATGTGTGTGTGTTTGTTATATATACATTTATCCAGTTATCCATCAATGGACTGGTAGGCTGTTTCTGTGTCTTGCCCATTGTGAGTCATACTTCAGTGACTTGGGAGTGCAGATATCTCTTCTAGAAAGTGATTTTGGCTTGATCATATGGTAGATTGATTTTTAATTTTTTGAGAAAACTCCATATGATTTTGCATAATAGCTTTCCAATTTATATTGCTCGCTTACATTGGGGTTCCCTTTTCCCCATGTTCTTGCCAGCACATTCTATCTCTTGTCTGTTTGATAATATCATTCTAATATTATGAGATGATATCTCATTAAGGTTTTTATTTTCATTTCTGTGATAATTAGTGAAGCTAAACACCTGTTTACATACTTGTTGGCTGATTGTATGTATTCTCTGGGAAAAAATGTTGATTCAGGTCCTCTGCCAATTTTAATCTGATTTTTTTCTTTTTGCCATTGAGCTTTATGAGTTACTTATATATTTTGAATATTAATCCCTTATCTATGATATACAATTTGAAAATATATTCTCCCATTCTGTTCATCTAAATTTCATGTTGTTATTTTGTATTTTGCTGTGNTAGAAGCTTTTCGGTTTAAAGTAATCACATTTGTTGATTTTTTTTTTATTTTGTTGGTTGTGCTTTTGGTATTATATATATTAAAAAAAAGGAAAAATTATTGCCAAGACCATTGTCAAAGAACTTTTCCAGAGTGTTGTCTTCTGGGAGTTTTATAGTTTCAGATTTAAGTTGCTAATCCATTTTGAGCTAATTCTTGTGAGGGTTAAAAGATAGGGATAAAATTTCATTCTTTTACCTGTGAATATCCAGTTCTCCTAGCGCTATTTATTGACGAGAGTGTCTTTATCAATGAATATTCTGGACTTCTATGTCAAACAATTGTTCACCATATGTACATGGACTTATTTTCTGGCCTCTCAATTCTGTTCTGTTGGTTTATGTGTCTTTTTTATGCCAGTGCTGTATTATTTGAATTACTATAGCTTTGTAATATAATTTGAAATCAAGGAGTATGATACCTCAGCTTTGTTCTTTGTCAAAATAGTTTTGACTATTCAGGGTCTTTTGTGGTTCCATATGGATTTTAGGATTGTTTTTATTTCTCTAATGAATGCCATTGAGATTTCTGATACAGATTGTAGTGAATCTATAGATGGCTTTGGGTGGCATGGGGATTTTAACACTGTGACTTTTAAATTAAATCTATGAACATGGGATATGTTTCAGTTTATCTGTATCTTCAATTTATTTCATCATTGTTTTATAGTTTTTGATGTATAGATCTTCCACTTCCTTGATTAAATTCATCCTTAAGTATTGCATTATTTTGAATCCTAAATAATTGTACATAGGATTGTATACTCTGTTTCTTGTTCAGATAATACATTATGTAGAGAAATGGAGCTGATTCTTATATGTTCTTATTACATCCTACCATTTCACTGAATTTGTTTATTAGTTCTAGCATATTTTTGGTGGCACCTTTAGGATTTTCTATGTACAAGATCATATCATCAGCAAACAAAGATAACTATACATATGCATACAAACAAATTCTATTGATTGTGTTCCCTTGGAGAGTCGTAATTTGTATGTCTTCCTTTCCCTTATAACAGTTTTTATCTGTGCTGTAAATTTTTGATTGATGCCCATTATTTGTTACTGTTTAGTCACTAAGTCGTGCCTGACTCTATGCAATGCTACGGATTACAGCACATCAGGTTTCCCTGTCCTTCACCATCTCTGAGTTTGCTCAGATTCATGTCCATTGAGTCCATGATGCCATCTAACCATTCCATCCTCTACCTCACTCTGCTCCCTTTGGCTTCAATCTTTTCCAACATCAGGGTCTTTTCAAATGAGTTGGCTCTTTGCATCAGTTGGCCAAAGTACTGGAGATTCAGCTTCAGCACCAGCCCTTCCAATGAATATTCACAGTTGACTTCTTTTATGGTTGACAGGTTTAATCTCCTTGCAGTCCAAGGGACTGTCAAGAGTCTTCTCCAGCACCATGATTCAAAAGTTTCAATTCTTCAGTACTCAGCCTTCTTTATGGTCCAACTATCACATCCATACATTACTGGAAAATCCATAGCTTTGAGATCCATAACCTTGCCCAATTTGATCCACTTGCTGTGCCATTTAAATACTTTATGACTCCCCATTTACCTTAGTTCTGTATTATCAATTTTCCCCCTTATATTAATAAATCATCCCTATTTTATAAATCAAGGAAAAGTATTAGTCTAACTAGTGAGAGTCTCCTCCAAAATACTGACTTAATTATCATTGCTTAGAAGATTTAGTAAAAGAGACTCATCATTAGCTATCATTTTGTTGAGTCTAGTTTGTTGGTTTGGGAAAGGAATCAAGATCATCATTCTCAAGGAGTCTGAACTGTTAAATGCTATGTCATTATTAGGTGATTGTTGTTTTTGTTGTACCTTGATAGTCATTATCATGCATGACACTGTGTTTCAGTAATCAAATTATGGTCATATGTTTTGGATTGATTTTCCTAGCCAATATAATTCCCATTTGGCTTATGAAACTAGTTTTTTTTTTTTTTTTTTTTTTTAAAGTTTAGTCGCTCAGTCATGTCCGACTCTTTGCAACCCTATGGACTGTAGTCTACCAGGCTCCTCTGTCCATGGGATTTTCCAGTCAAGAATACTGGAGTGGGTCGCCATTTCCTTCTCCAGGGGATCTTCCCAACCCAGGGATTGAACCCAGGTCTCCCATGTTGTAGGCAAATGCTTCACCGTCTGAGCCACCAGGGCTCAGTCTATAAAACTAGTGGCATGAACTTAAAGTCCCTGATAGATAACTACAGCTTCCAATTTAGTGGAAGATCTGGTTGTATTCCTCTAGCAGAAATGTTTTTTATTTCTGATTTGAAGGAACCAGAAATGCTAACCCAGAAGAATACAATCTCAGGGGACTGGAATAAAATTTTATTAATCAACCTTTGGTTATTATTTTAAGGGAGGTAATGTCTACTCTTCACACATTTCCCTTGGCTTCTAGAGGTGTGTGTTGTAGTGTTAGTGAGCAATTTTATACACTGGATTTTGGCTCAAGGTGTAGATCAAAGACAGTGCCGTAAACTGATGATATATTCCCAGAGCCTGTATCTTGGATGAGGTTTCACCATTGTATTCCATCTATTAGGCTGACTGTTTCAAAGAGACAGAGTTCATATTAAGCCATGTAGTGATGAGCCATTGCTATGCATTGATTTCAGGCAATATTTGTATGACGCCGCATTGATGCAATGGGTGTTTGAAGGCAACAGATTCTGATGCTGGTGTGGATTCTGTGAATAGGTGGTGTAAAACTTCATATTGAATGTATATCAACACTAATAAAGACAAATTGCTGCTTCCTTCAAGTTGGAAATAGTCCAGCATAATTGGACTATTGAAAATAAGTTCAATAGCCTTAAGGTGGCCAAAGGAATAGTGCTGTTTTAAGGCCCAATATCTGTTTCTGCTATATTTTTGACATTTCAGCAATGGCATAACTGAATTAGCCTCACTGAGAGAAATTTCATGTTATGAGACATATGAATATATTCCATCTTTGCCACAATGATTTCTCTGTTTATGGGACTTGGGGAGTTTCAATAGAGAATTTGTCTGACATTCAAAATATGGGTAATTCTGACACATGATTCTGTACAAGATGATGCTTTTTGGCAGGTGTTATTGTAACACAATAAATTCTTATAGTTCATATCACTCCCATAGGTCCATCATGCATTTCTCTCCTGAAACATGTTTTCAGTGATCATGCCTTTTTAGCTCAGGCCCTGAAAAAATGGCCCTGAGATTATCCACAATTCATAAATTCATGTATGTAAAAATCCCAGACTGCCGCTAATTCATAGGAAGTGGTTAGAAAGTTCTACTATTTGCTATCCTCACTGTGAAGATTTTCCTTCACTATTATATTTCCAGGGTATCCTTAAATGCAGCTATTATGAATCTTTGTGTCAACTAAAAAAAAAAGATGTACAACTTGAGTTGTGAGTTAAGTTTTATTTGGGGCAAAATGAGGACTGCAGCCCAGGAGGCAGCATCTCAGATAGCTTTGAAACTGCTCCAAAGCAGCAGTGGGGGAAAGTCAATATATAAAGTTTTGGTGAAGGGGGATTTCAATGCCATGAAGCACTCATTTTACAAAATGTTTTTGTTAGTCATGAGGATCTCATGTCCCCATGAAGTGATTTAGTGCTTCTCTAGATATGAGGAGATGCAAGGATTTAGACCATAAAATCTGTTCCTAAAAACATCCAGCTATCTAAAGTCCTGTCCCACCAGATTCCCTGGAGCACAGAGTGCCTCACTCCACCCTGAACTCCCTCAGGGACTGTTGAAGGTCAATAGCTACAGTAGCACGGGGTTCAATCTCTGCAGAGGCAGATGGCAAATGCTTTTGTTGTTCAGTCCTTGGCAGTGCTCATGGTAAGTGCCAGTTTGTAGTTGACATCTATTATTCATCTGACTACTGCCAATACATTGTGCCAAATCATCTATGAATCAGTCATGGTTACTTGTTTTCTTATCAATTTACTCTTAGAAAGTTTTCATAAAGTCAGAGGTTTGAATTAAGGATGAGCAACAATGTGGCAAAAAATATTTGTCATGAAACTCTGTTCGTGTAATTTACTGATGCTTTCTAGACCTGATTAGATCTGGTTTAAATAAAGGATGCCTGCGAGACACACAGGACTTTTTAATGTTGTTGCTGAGATAAAACATAGTTCATGGTGAGCATTCAGTGTTAGCATCAATTTGTGATCCTGGTTAGGAAATCATCCACTTTTAGGACCTGGTAGCATTTTCAGTAGCATTCTGCTGCTGCTGCTACTGCTGCTGCTGCTAAGTCGCTTCAGTCATGTCCGACTATGCGACCCCATAGACGGCAGCCCACCAGGCTCCGCTGTCCCTGGGATTCTCCAGGCAAGAACATTGGAGTGGGTTGCCATTTCCTTCTCCAATTCATGAAAGTGAAAAGTGAAAGTGAAGTCGCTCAGTCACGACCCCATGGACTGCAGCCCAACAGGCTCCTCCATCCATGGGATTTTCCAGGCAAGAGTACTGGAGTAGCATTCTAGGTGCTATAAAATAAATAAATAAATAAAACTTGGCTCTGTGACAAAGAATGCATATTCTTTCCTCCAAACTTTAGAAATTACTGTTATTCCCATATTGTGGATTCACATATATTATCTATCATTCTATTTTTCTTGATATGTCAGTGAATATATAATAGTTTGCAACACAAGAAAAAGAAAAAGTTTACCATAACCTGGAAATGTGTTGTTTTTTTTTCCCTGGACTTCCAGGTAATGCAGTGACTGACTGGACTGGAGCTGCTTTCAAATTGTAGTTAGTGTTGTTTCAAAATCTAGAGTTGTCAACCAAGATCTGAGTCTTTTACTTTAGTGGTTGGACATTCATGATCCAGTGAAGTGTTTTATA
Organism: Redunca redunca; assembly: GCA_006410935.1. Taxonomy (NCBI): domain Eukaryota; kingdom Metazoa; phylum Chordata; class Mammalia; order Artiodactyla; family Bovidae; genus Redunca; species Redunca redunca. Next base: position 96,703 of record SJYQ01004838.1, on the reverse strand, counting down.
CCTTAAAGGACTTAGCCCAGCGTTTCCTTGATGGTGGATTAAAATCTTATCCATATAAAAGGGTATTGAGTGTGTATCAGAAACATATATATCTTATATGGCATCTAGAGAACTTGACATTTTCAGCTCAACAAATCAGTTTTCCTTGGTATTATCAAAATAGCAAATTACTGGTATTTTCTATGGATTATCGAAACCATAAATGCCTCTATATACAGTAGTATGTAGAATGCAAGAGAGTTGATATAGACTTATATAAAGCCATGAAGGCAAACTGTTGTCCTTAGTCCTTACCATATACACACATACACACACTTAATGGAGATAGAAAATTTACTTATTTATTATTTTCCACACCAACAGATGTGTACCTAAGTCTCCAATGATAATGTCTATATTAAGTTTTACTAGTCAGATTTGTTGTTGTTTGCAATCCCATGGACTGCAGCATACCATGCTTCCCTGTCCTTCACTGTCTCCAGGAGTCTGCTCAGATTCATGTCCATTGAGTCAGTAATGCTATGTAACAATCACATTGTCTGCCAAGATATTGCATGTAAACTTAGCAGTTTCAATTCACAACAGGCTATCACCTGGTTAGGTACACAGGAGTCCATGTTTATCTGCCGTGATCTATTACTGTTGTGCTAAGCCATGGGCAAGCAAATTAAATGGAATTATCTATGAATCACAACTACTACCACTTTAATCCTGGAGCAGGGCATGGCAACTCCAGTATTCTTGCTTGAGAATCCCATGGTTAGAGGAGCCTGGAGGGCTACAGTCCATAGAGTCACAAAGAGTCTGACATGACTGAAGTGACTTTAGCATGGACAAACCATTATAAATCATTAACAAATATCGCTTCCAGGAATGCAGTACTGCTGTTGATTTTAAGCTTGGTATGAGAGACAAGTCCAGTTTTACTTGGCTCTCCTACACAAGTCTGAAAAGCAAGACAAGGGGTGTTCTATCACTGAGTGTATTTATTCTGCTTGTATATTTAGGAACTGAAGAAATAGCTATAGTGTTCATTATGAACCTGTTGAGCACACTATGAGTTGGGCTTGGGTCGGAATTCAGTTTCTCACCTGTCCTCAATATCTATCAAGCTAACAACAGGATATCATTTTGGCTTAATAGATATTATTGATACCTCAGACCACTTATCTAAATATTTCTGAAGAGCCTAAATGTTAACCATTCACTTATGTAGGGTTGCCCTCTCAGATGGCTCCAGGATCCTTTGAAGAAGAATCAACTAACATTTTACTAGATATTTTGGGTTTTGTAAGATGTAACAAGAACCCCAAATGAACTTTTTGGCCAGCCCAATATTTATGTTGAGGTTTTCAAGGTCTTTCTTCACAGGAAGCCCGCTTCCCCTTAAATCAATGGATGCCAGCTGAGTTGGTTCATATCTCCCTATTAGGTTATGGTTATCTATTGCAGTGCCTGATGTCTGCTTTCACTTGCCAGCTCTCATTTTCTTTATTAATTAAAACAAGTTTCACACAAGGTGGCTGTCTGTCTCTCTCAACTCCAGGCATTCCATGATTTATTAGCAACCACCCCAGACTCCTGTGGATCAAGGCACTCTGATTATTGAGTGACATTTACTTTGCTTCCAGCTGTTAAGTGCTACTGCTTGGTCTCTGTTACCCTGGGCTCCCCTCCTACTTTTGATATGAGGGAACACAAATCAAGAATGATATAACTCACTGCTAACCCTGACTTAACCAGGTCAAAGTAGGTCATGTCAGTGTCATCAGAACATTTTAAAAATTGCTTAAAGTAGGTACGTGAGATTGGGCTTTCCATAGTCAGTTCGTTGTAACATCACTACATCCTTGAGCCTTCTTACATATGCTCTAATTCAGTGCTCCAGACATTTCTACTCTCTTTATTGTAGGTCAGTGTCAGATTCAAGAATTCAGTTACTGATCCAAAATTCATACACATATGCATATGTGTGCATGCTCAAACACACATCTATCTATCCACCTACATGTCTGTAATCTATGTATATCTACACATTTTTTTACACAACATTAAATTAAAGAAGTGTGAGATTTTCCAGTTTGTGGATTTTCAATTTTCCCTTGTGAAGATTGAGTTGCAATATTTATAGAAGTTTGTGAATTTGGAGTTACTAACTTTTCTTTGATCATAGTAAATATCTTTTGTCCTTGGTAATATTTTTGACCTTTCTCTGTTATTATTATAACTAAATATTACACTGATATTTCTGGCCAGTANCTTAGATTCTTTCTGTAACTTATACTTCAAGCTTTCTATGTCCTTTTAAAAATTGGATCTGTCAGAAATAAATAATAGTAATTGTCTCTTTAGCCAAATTAAATCTTATGTTTAACATATTTATTGTGATTTAATCTTAACATTTGTATTTCTTCCTTAAGAACTGTATTGGATCTTTTGCACATAGGACAGACTTTCTTGATTTTGATTAGATATACATCCTTCCCACAGGCAGAATGAATTTCCATAGGCTATGGGTGACACATTGGAAATCAATAATATACCCTTCATTAAGCAGTCTGGATAAGCTAAGGCAATCCACTTGTTAGTGTTTTTTTTTTTTTTTTTCTGTAATACAAATGTAAAAGGAATCAATCATGAAGAAATTTACTTTTGGAAGAAATTCTTTCTCTGTAATTGGCAATGATTTCCAGAAATATATCTTCTTTTTCTGTTGATGTTAAGGAGAATGCAAATAGTCGTGATCATCCTTGGCAGTAATTCTACAAGTATGGGTAGAACCAATTTTAAGATGGCATCTCCTGTGACCAGGAGACCAGGGAGATAGTAAAAATTGAACTTTTATAATATCAGTGAGCTCCTGAATTGATAAATTCAGAAGATTGTCTTTCTCCTAGTTTTCTTCTCGATCAGCGTATGCATAGCAATCATATTTAAGCTGTTTGAATCAAAGTTCCTAGAGTAAGTGTGCTAGAGTAAGCAAATGAATAAACTATTTGTGTTAGAATTAGAAAACTGAAAATGACATTCTAAAATATAGAATGGGTAAAACTGTTATAGACAAAAATAATATTTTTCTGTAACAGGAATCTGAGAATACTAGTTATTCTATAGAAAACTTTTTTTAAAAAACTATTGTATATTGACACACCAGCTTCTGATGATGGGTGGGGTCATCAAGGATCTTAGTAGGCACAATTTATGCCTAGACTAGGATGAACCTTTTTTTATTTTGATATTGTATAACATCTTAAAATATGGAGAAAACTTTTGTCTGCAGATGACTCACTTAAAATCTGAGTGAGAAAATTACGTGTCTGCTAAGACACATGTGTTCATGTGTGGATTATAATCAGAACAATTGGAAATTTAGTAATTAAGGCCTGGATAATTTAGAAAAGCTAAGTCTTATAAGAATCTAAAATTTGAGAGAAAATAAGATTGAAACAAAGCAATTGTTCCCCCAAACCTCTCCCTAGCACCTCACTGCATGACTGATAAAAGGGCACTGTTTGTTTATTATGAAGATGCAACTGTCTGAAGCAGGGATATTCCTGCCAGAGGAAGTTGTTAAATCACCTGGTAACCAAGACCAAGAGGTAAAGGAGGTATTACATTAAGGTCTCATGGCACAAGCAGAGCACAGAGCTTGATATGATAAGTCAGAACCTTTCAGATTCATAGCCCCAAATAATTGCTGATTGTGTATTTTTAGTCACGGGGTTGATTGAAAGCAAGTAGACTGAACAACTAATCTGTGGCGGATACATGTTGATGTATGGCAAAACCAATGTGATATTTTAATGTAATTAACCTCCAATTAAAATAAACAAATTTAAAAAATTTAAAAAAGTAAAAACAAAACCTAAATCTTCTAAAGCAAACACTAGTCCCAGCAGTTTTTACCTTCAAAAAGTACATTGTTAAAGTGCTGCAGACCTAGAAAATAAACTTACTGTACTGTCCACTCTCAGGTCACAGAGACAACAGACATGACTATACTCAGAGAATAAAAGCTTTGATTCACAGGCTGTGGAAAATCACTTTCATGACAGAACAGGAAACATTTGTATACCTGTCCAACGAGTAACGTATATTAGAGATAACCACACATTTTCTTATTGTTCACCTTTACAAGAGGGAGTTTTTTTTCATTGTAATTATCATGCTTTTCACTACATTGTATCCGTATACATTGTATCTGTGTACATTTAAGGAAGATAAATCACTCCTGAGCAAGAAATCACTGAACCGTTGGGAGCTACATGTAAGGACTGAATACTACCTAGAGATCTTGTACTTCAGGAAAAATGCAGCAATTGACTTTAGGTTTTCCCCTTTTGGGGAGAAATTGAGACATATTTCATCATTCATACATTTAAAAAAATCTGTGTTAGAATGTATGGAATGAAAATGCATATGTGGAAAAGTTCTTGATAGCCAAAGAGTTTGTAATAATGCATTTTAATTGTTGCTTATCCATCCATATTCCACAATCCCCCTTCCATTGCCCTGTGAGAAACTGAATTCATTTTCCCCAAAATATCCATCTCCTTCTATGAAGCTTATAGAATTCAGTAGGGGTCTGAGTGGCTTCTGTTTAGTCCTAAATCAATCACAATATTTATCTTTCTACCTGTCAGTGATTGGTAGGAAAATAGACATGGAAATTATTCAGAGTTAAAAGAATTAAGTAGTCATTGTGTATCTGTACCACAGCTTTCTTATCCATTCATCTGCTGATGGTCATCTAGGTTTCTTCCTTGTCCTGGCTATTATAAACAGTGCTGTGATGAACATTGGGGTACACGTGTCTCTTTCAATTCTCTCAGTGTGTATGCCCAGCAGTGGGATTGCTGGGTCATAAGGCAGTTCTGTTTCCAGTTTTTTAAGGAATCTCCACACTGTTCTCCATAGTGGCTGTACTTTTTTGCATTCCCACCAACAGTGTAAGAGGGTTCCCTTTTCTCCACAGCCTCTCCAGCATTTATTGCTGGTAGACTTTTGGATCACAGCCATTCTGACTGGCGTGAAATGGTACCTCATTGTGGTACATATAGACAATGGAGTATTACTCAGCCATTAAAATGAATACATTTGAATCAGTTCTAATGAGTTGGATGAAACTGGAGCCTATTACACAGAGTGAAGTAAGCCAGAAAGAAAAACACCAATACAGTATACTAATGCATATATATGGAATTTAGAATGATGGTAATGATAAACCTGTATGCAAGACAACAAAAAAGACACAGATGTATATAACAGTCTTTTGGACTCTGTGGGAGAGGGAGAGGGTGGGATGATTTGGGAGAATGGTATTGAAACATGTATAATATCGTATAAGAAATGAATCGCCAGTCCAGGTTTGATGCTGGATACGGGATGCTTGGGGCTGATGCACTCGGATGACCCAGAGGGATGGTACAGGGAGGGAAGTGGGTTGGGGGTTCAGGATGGGGAACGTGTATACCCGTGGAGGATTTATGTTGATATGGCAAAATCAATATAATATTGTAAAGTAATTAGCCTCCAATTAAAATAAATAAATAAAAAAAATAATCAAGTAGTCGGCTGAGGGCTTCTGGGAAAGTTCTCTTCTGTTCAGCCAAGAACCTAGGAATAGGAATAAGCCTCTAATGTTGATCTCTCATGGCAGTCACCTTGTAAGCCTGAGGGAAACCAGTCATAGCATAAAGCCAACCCTGAAAATAAAAAAGACAAAATACAGATAAAACCAATGACTTTGATGACCTCATTAAGTCATGTATTCAATAAGCTTAGAAACATGCTCAAACTTCCTGTTTTATGAGACAATAAATGCTCTCATTCTTTTAGCAAATTTATATAGAATTCCTATCAAGCCAGAAACATTCTAAGTAATATAATCATTTTTCCCATGTAGTTCCTCTGGGAAACCTAGAGGGTGCTTGTGAAGAGATTCTATATAGGACAGCTCTCCAGGGGTATCCAGTTATCCCATACATTAAGCATCTCTGTGGCCTAGTTTGACAGAAAACTAAGTGCTTCCCTGGTGGCTCACACAGAAAGAATCTGCTGACAGTGTGGGACACCAGGATTCAGTCCCTGGGTGGGGAAGATCCCCTGCAGAAGGGAATGTTTGCCCTTTCCAGTATTCTTGCCTGGAGAACTCCATGAACAGTGGAACCTGGTTAGCTAGAGTCCATGGGGTACCAAAGAGTCAGACACAACTGAGTGACTTTCACTTTCTTTCAAGTGCTATTTATCCACTCATTTCTCTTATGTTTGACCCTTTGTGATCCCTTGCACTGTGGTCCAGCAGGCTCCACTGTCCATGGGATTCTTCAGGCAAGGATAATGGATTGTGTTGTCACTTCCTCCTCCAGGGGATCTTCCAGACCTGGGGATCGAACCCATGTCTCATATGTCTCCTGCATTGGAAGGTGGGTTCTTTACCTGTAGCACCACCTGGGAAGTCCTCTTTTATGATGGTTGTTCAGTTGGTCAGTTGTGTCTGACTCTTTGCAACCCCATGGACTGCAGTTTGCCAGGCTTCCCTGTCCATCACCAACTACTGGAGCTTGCTCAGACTCATCCATTGAGTCAGTGATGCCATTCAACCATGTCATCCGCTGTAATCCCCTTCTTCTCCTGCCTTCAATCTTTCCCAGCATCAGGCTCTTTTCCAATGAGTTGGCTCTCTGCATCAGGTGGCCAAAGTATTGGAGATTCAGCTTCAACATCAGTCCTTCCAATGACTATTCAGAGTTGATTTCCTTTAGGATGGACTGGTTTGATCTTCTTGCACTCCAAGGGACACTCAAAAGTCTTAATCACAGTTTGAAACACAACATCACAGTTTGAAAGCATCAGTTCTTCAGTGTTCAGCCTTCTTTATGGTCCAACTCTCACATCTGTATATGACCACTGGAAAAACCATAGCTTTGACTTTACAGACCTTTATCGGCAAAGTAATGTCTCTGCTTTTTAGTACACTGTTTAGGTTTGTCATAGCTTTTCTTCCAAGGAGAAAGCAGCTTAATTTCATGGATGCAGTCACCATCTGCAGTGATTTTGGAGCCCAAGAAAATAAAGTCTGTCACTGCTTCCATTGCTTCCCCATCTTTTGCCTTGAAGTGATGGGACCAGATGCCATGATTTTAGTTTTTTGAATGTTGAGTTTTAAGCCAGATTTTTCACTCTCCTCTTTAGTTTATAGTCATAAGCTTTAGCATAGTCAATGAAGTAGATGTTTTTCTGGAAGATCAAGTCTCTTTTGTTCCTCTTCTATTTCTGCCATAAGGTGGTGTCATCTACATATCTGAGGTTATTGATATTTCTCTTGGAAATCTTGATTCCAGCTTATGCTTCATCCAGCCTGGCATTTCACATGATGTACTCTGCCTAGGAGTTAAGTAAGCAGGGTGACAAATATACAGCATTGATGTACTCCTTTCCCAAATTAGAACCAGTCCTTTGTTCCATGTCCAGTTCTAACTGTTGTTTCTTGACCTGCATACAGATCTCTCAGGGGACAGATAAGGCTGTCTGGTATTCCCATCTCTTTAATAATTTTCCAGTTTGTTGTGATCAGTCAAAAAGCTTTAGCTTATAGCCATAAGCTTTAGTGCAGTGAATAAATGTAGCAGAAGTAGATGCTTTTCTGGAATTCTTTTGCTTTTTCTATGATCCAACAAATGTTGGCCATTTGATCTGTGTTTCCTCTGCCTTTTCTAAATCCAGCTTGTACATCTGGAAGTTCTTGGTTTATGTACTGTTGAACCCTAAAGCTAGGTTTTCGAGCTTTTAAAAGGATTTTGAGCATTACCTTGCTAGCATGTGAAATGAATGCAATTATGTGGTAGTTTTAACATTGTTTGGCATTGCCCTTCTTTTGGATTGGATTGAAAACTGAATTATCTTTTATGATAATCCCTTGTAAAACCAAATGGTTTATATATGTCTATACTTCATTTATGGAGTATTCAAATGCTTAGCTATATGACTTCAGGTTTCCTTGAAGAGTAAAATATTACACTGGATATTTATTTCAGTGGCTGGAGAACTCATGAGGAAATATTCTATTTCATTTTAGCTTTGTCAATAGGGAGAGTTGTATCCTCAGAAGAAAATAAGTACCTAAAGAATAGAAGTTAGCTGAGTAACAGTAGCACTGTCAATACATCTCATTATATCCAATATATGCTAATCTTTTCTCTAATATGCAGAAAAATTTCTTGGTGTCATTTAAAAGTTGTTCCTTAATAAAATCTCCAAGCAAAATAGAAACTGTAACCATCATCATTTATCAAATTTTAACAGCAAACAACCCTTTAGATAACAGGGCTCTAAATTCTTCACCACAGAGAAACCAAGATTAAGAAAGGGATAATAAAGGAGATCAGACCTGGGTGTTCATTGGAGGGACTGATGTTGAAGCCGAAACTCCAATACTTTGACCACCTGAAGCGAAGGGCTGACTCATTTGAAAAGCCCCTGATGCTGGGAAAGTTTGAAGGCAGGAGGAGAAGGGGACGACAGAGGATGAGATGGTTGGATGGCATCACTGACTCAATGGACATGAGTTTGGGTGAACTCCGGGAGTCGGTGATGGACAGGGAGGCCTGGCGTGCTGCACTTCATGGGGTCACAAAGAGCTGGACACGACTGAGCAACTGAACTGAANTAAAGGAATGCAAAAAATAATTTATAACTTAATCCTATTAGAAGTAGTAATAGGATTTGTAAAAATCCTTTCAACAGTAGAAAAGCTATGACACTTTGGAATAAACTGAAAGGAAGAATAACAAACTTTTATGAGGAAAGCAATGCAATTTTATTGAAGTATAAAACAATACTAGAACAAAGAGAAATAACATACCATGCTATTTGATAGAAATACACGTTTACAAAAATGTCAGGTTTTCCAAAATTGTATTAAAATTCAGTGTGATTTCAGTTTGAAATCAAATTTTAGAGTTATGCTGTGACCTTAATGCCAATGTGAAAGTTTTTCTTTGCTTGTTTGTTTACAAACTTGAATCTGTTTATTGATTGTGAGGAGTAATTTATATATGAACAAAGCCTGAGGAGAAAAGGGAAAGTGCCCTGTAACAAGACACCAAAAGTCAGGAGAAGTTTTCTGAAAACTAGGTCAGCTTCTACAACATGCCTCATGGGAAGTGGAAGGGGGCAGAAAAGGTTGGTTCTAGAATCCAAGTTTACCTCCAGTGTAGTCCCTTCAGTGGAGTCTGACCCACTGTGGTAAAGCCATAACTGCCTCCGAGATCTACTATCAATCGGTGCTTCCTCTGTAATTTTACTACAGTGAGCCTCCAGCTGGTGTCTGAGGCCAGGATGTTGGGTCAGAGCACCTTAACTAGTCACAAAAATTATTCACAGAACACTTAGGTGAGAATCTTCTAGATATGTTGCGTAGCTTAAAACAACTAACAAGCCAAACGCAGAAGCTACAGAGAAAATATCCTATCATAATGAGGATAACAAATGACCAAATCAGGAAAATGGAAGCTGATATACTTTATTGCAGGTTGCTGCTGCTGCTAAGTCGCTTCAGTCGTGTCTGACCGTGGGACCCCATAGACGGCAGCCCGCCAGGCTTCCCCGTCCCTGGGATTCTCCAGGCAAGAACACTGGATTGGATTGCCATTTCCTTCTCCAATGCATGAAAGTGAAAAGTGAAAGTGAAGTCGCTCAGTCGTGTCTGACTCTTAGCGACCTCATGGACTGCAGCCTACCAGGCTCCTCCATCCATGGGGTTTTCCAGGCAAGAGTACTGGAGTGTTATTGCAGGCAGAATGGTATTAATGAAAGCACTAAATGATGTTCTTTAGGCTGAAAGGAAAAACACCACCCACTGAAGCTCAGTACAGAAAAAAGAAGAAAACAGAAATTGTAGTTATTTTTTTAAAAAAGCAAGCATTTTTCCTGCAATTAATTTAGTTAAGAACAACTGTCTGTATTAAGCCAAAATAATTACAGTATATGGTATAACTGTATGATATAACTGTNGTAGAAATCAATCAAATTAAAAAAAAAGATACTCCACATAAATATAAGCAACAGATACAAAAGTTCTTTATCTGGAAAAAGTTAATAAAATAATTAGATTCCTGCCTATTTAAGAAAATGGAGAGAAAGATAGTGATTGTGATTACTAGCGTTAGGAAGTTAAAGTATTTATTACTACAATCATGAAGGATTGGAAGAAGAAGGAAGCCCAGGGTTTGTGATGAACTGGAAACCAAAGTTTGACTTGAGAAAAGTCAAGTACTGAAATTTCCAGTAAGATAATGATGGTGAAGTGACCCTTAGATTTGGCAACATGACCTTTGTTGGGGTCCTCCCAAAACCACTTTTGATAGAACAGGAGGAGTGACACCAGACTGTAGTTAATTAGTTGAACAGTGTTGAGGTGATCCTTTGGGGGGGTGGGGGGAAGAAAAATAGATGCAGATAGTTTCTTCAAAAAGTTTGGCTATGGAGTGGAAACAAATTCAGTCTATTGAAAAAGAAACAGATAGTCAATATGAATTTTTCCTTCTTTTCCTTTTAAATTTTTAAATTTAAAAGTACACTATGTTTACACAACTGTATAAAAACTAGCCAGCAGAACAAAACAAACAAACAAACATTATTCCCTCGGCTCTGTAGAAAATATTTGAAGATAAATAAAATGACATTGGTTGTTTTTATCATCTGAAAACCTTGCTGCAAAGAACCAATAATCTTGGTTAAATGTAAAATATAATGCTATTTTGTTTGTGTTCACCTTCTTTTCAATAATAAGAGGAGTTTTAGAGATTTATAATTGTAGCTTATTGAATATAACATTCACAATAGAACTGACAGCCAATTAGTCAANTCTGTTGAATTAAGTAAAACTGTAATTTACATGCTGTAAACAAAATGAAGGGGGAAAAAACAACATTAGTTAAGAGATAATAAGATTTTAAAATCTTGTAGGCAACTGACCTCTGCTTCAGATGAATGCATTTCTGTACATGCAGATATATTTAAGAGTAGTAAATGTATCTTGAATTCAATGGATAAAATGGCCAGCAGTCTATAATTATGTTGTTCATTGTGTTAGGCAATTATTGTCGATTTTAATGCTTTGCCACTGTATCATGCCTTAGGCAAATACTCTCCATGTTCATGAATATTGGAGAGAGCAAGTCATAAATCTGTAAACTGAACATAAGCATCTTTCAAGCTGTCTGGCCTCTTGCAGTGTTTGCAAAGCTTAACATATATTTTCATCTATGCACTGCTGTTTTTATTTTCTGCTTTCCATCTTTCTGTCCATCTTCCTGCCTCCTGTCTATCCATCGATCCGTCATTTTTTCCAATTAAGGGGCAAGCTAGATGACAGACATGACAGGCACTCACTGTCCAATGCCGCAGATTTTAAGTAGAAGTAATTACTGTGTATGGAACGGAAGCAGGGCACCAATACTAGCACCACAGGTCCCATGACAGTCAACTTGCTTGTTGAATAGTAGGCATGGGTATTAAGTGAAGCGTGGGGAATACTGAATGCATTCTGTGCAATGATTATTTATGTCAACGCTTTTTTATTTTTACCGAGAGTAAAATTTACGTTTCTCCAAACTGATAATTGAGGAACTCATTTGATAATCTATACCAGTATACTCTAAATAAGGCAGCCCTGAAGGGGAAGAGTTTTCGAAAAATGTGACAGGTTTTATGTGCAGAAATATCCTTGACTCTCTCTTGTTATAGCACTTGTCATTACAAGTAAGAAAATAGTAAGTTGGAGCTGAACCATGATAATGATACCTATTTATTCAGCTATAAGTAAAGTGCATATTAAATATTAGAGACACACACATAAGTTGTATATACTACCAGATATATTTGTCTATATTTAGTAAACTCAGAAGGTATTTGTCTGTTTGTAACCCTATTATAGCCGATATCTGTATCAATTTTTAAAACAATGTATTAATCCTTGGCTCTTAAAGATGAAAACAGTGAGTTGGATGTCTGGTTTGAAATGCAAGGTTTGTGAGAGTCAAAAGAAAAATACATCCAACTGTATTTACTAATACAATGATATCAGAGTAGCCTGTATACAATCATTTTACTTGGTCTGATGTGATGTAATTTGAAGTGTAATTTTTGTAAAGAAGCAGGCGATACCACTTTTTACAATGATATAATATCTGTCCCAATGCCTTAATTGTTGTCTTTAATACAATTTACCCAATTAAGGGGGCCTGGCCTTTGCCTGGAAGCAATAACGGGTTCTGTGTTTGAGGCAGGAAATGTATAAAATGAATCTGACACATATTAAAATGTCAGAAAAACTGGCTACTCGAAGTTAATGGGGTTATATTAAGAGGACCCAAGAGTCAGCTTGAATAGAATCTTTAAGCCAATGATAAGATAGTTTTTTTTTTAATGACTACACAGCTGATTAAAACTCTTTAAATGTAAAAAATTAGTTCACAGAGATATAAATGATAAAAAGAAGAAAAAAGTAACATATCAAAATGTTAAGATCATCAGAATTTGCTTAAGCATCAACTTATTACTCTCAGTATAGATAATGATAAGAAACTAATATTTTATTATCTTTATGGTTGGAACTATATTTGAGATAATCAAATAACTTTGAGGGCATTGTTCTTAAAAATGAACTTTACCTCAAAAATGGAGAAGAAATTATCAAATTTAAATATTTTTTTATAATCTATATTGAAATAATGGATTTAGCAACAGTCTTGATGGCTAGTACCAGTGTGTTAAGGCAGAATGCTGATGGGAAGAATTATAATGAAATTATGTCATGACTAGAATGTTGTAATCAATCTCAATACCAGAAGCAGGTTACTATGAAGTTAATTAGGCTTTAGCTTCATATTCCCTTATTTGCAAATTTCACTTCCAACTCCTGGGAGTGGTGAGAACAATGTATGACCATTGAGGAAATTAGTTGGGTTTTATGAATTTTAATTTTTGTGTGTATAATTTCTTTAGTATTCTAACTACTTATATTTGCTAATTTGTTTTGTAATTTTGTAACATTTTGTTAAAGAAGCCACTTCAAATTGTAAAGACCTCAAGCCTTAAATAATTTAAACTTATTCCTGATTAGAATCATTAGACTTGAGACCAACAAGTGATATATTTACTTAAGTTATGCAACTGAATCATCCAAAATTATCCACACAGTATTGTTGCCAAATTTTTTCAAGTTTAATATATTCAAACCTTTATATTGAACTAAAATAGTCAAAATATGGAGAACAGGGGAAAAGTTAAACAACCTCAAAAGGAAGTGATCAATAAAATCCGAAATTTGGAATATACCATAGAAAAATTGCCTACATTTCTTTAAAATTGTAATGGAATTGAAAACACAAATTTAAAATGAAGGATTTTTTTAGGTTTTTTAAATTCTAATGTGGCAAAAAAAAATGTGAAAATACATTTTTTAGAGGAAAAAGGATATTGACTATGAATTGATTATTATTAAATAATAGTAGGAAGTCATTAAATTTGTAA
>SJYQ01004838.1:70011-82587 GCA_006410935.1 Redunca redunca | reverse complement strand
AACAAAAAAGACATTTTTGATTAAAACAAAAAATTATACCCTGAAATTAAATAAACAAATTTTAAAAGATGAATAAATGGCAAAATATTCCATATGTATTGATTGGAATATATAATATTATTAAAATGCCAACACTACCCAGAACAAACTACAGATTCAATGCAATCCTGATTAAAATCACAATAATTTTTTTAAGCAGAAATAGAAAAATCTATCCTAACATTAACAAGGAAATTAAAGGGACCTCAAGTAGTAAAGTGATCTTGGAAGAAAATAAAGCTGATGAAATCACTTCCTGATTTCAAAACTTACTGTAAAGCTATGGTAATACACTGGCATACTGACATAAAGATCAATGTAATAGAATAGAAATCCCAGAAATAATCCCTCATGCATATAGTCAATTCGTTTTTTTACAAGGATGCCAAGACTATTCAATAGAGAAAGAAACATCTTTTCAACAAGTGATTTTGAGAAACTAGATGATTTGCATGCATTAAAAAAGAAAATTGTATTCTTAATATCATATGTAAAAATTAACTGAAAATAGAACTGAGTGTAAGAGCTAAAACTATCAAATTTATGGAAGAAAATAGGAACAAAATTGCATGACATTGGATTTGAAAATGCTTGATTGGATATGACACTAAAAGCTCAGGTAACAAGAGAAAAAAAATAGATAGGCTGGACTTAATCAAAATTTAAAACCTTTGTATATTCAAGGACACTGTCAGAAGAGTGAAATGCAATCTACAGAATGGGAGAAAATCATATATTTAAGCCAAACAATCATATATTTCATAAGGGATTGATATCCAGAATAGAAAAAGATCTGTACATCAGCTATAAAAATATAAGCAATCCAGTTAAAGAATAGAGGACTTGAATGGACATTTCTCCAGAGAGCATGGATGGGTAGCCCCTATGAAAAGATGCTAAATATCAAATATTCCTGGTGGTTCAGATGGTAAAGAATCTGCCTGCAATGTGGGAGACCTGGGTTCAATCCCTGGGTTCGGAAGATCCTCTGGAGGAGGGCATGGCAACCCACTCCAGTATTCTTGCCTGGAGAATCCTCATGGACAGAGGTGCTTGGTGGGCTACAGTCTATGGGGTCACAAAGAGTTGGACACAACTGAGTAACTAAGCACACGTGCAGCACATCTTTAAGGAAATTCAGACTGAGACCAATATGGTGTGTCACTTCCTACACTTGAGATGGCTGTTGTTGAAACAGAACAAAACACAGTGGCATGTGTTGGCAAAGATATGCAGAAGTTGGAGTTCTCGTGCTTTACTGATGGGAATATGAAATGGTGCAGTAGCTCTGGAGGACTGAATGTCATGTACACCAAATTGCCATGTGATCCAGCAATTCCACTTCTAGGTATATACCCAAAAGAGGTGAGAGTAGGGACTTGAACAAGTGCTTGCACACCTATGTTCTAGCAGTATTTTTAACAGTAGCCAGTAGGTGGGGGCAACCCAGGTGTGTATCTAAGAAAGAGGATAAACAGAATGTAGTATGTACATACTGTTGACAATTTTCAGACTTGAAAGAGAAGAAAACCTTGGCGTGTGCTATAGCATGGTTGAAACATGAAGATGTTATGCTAGAAGGAGGAGGCCAGTCACAGAAAGTTAAATGTTGTAACATCCCACTTGTGTGGGCATACCTAGGGTGATTAGGTTCATAGAGACAGACACTGTTGTCTAGGGCTATTGGGAGGAGGAAATGGGGAAGTTGGTATGTAATGGGTACAGAATTTCAGTTGGGGAGGAAAGGGAGGTTCTAGAGAAGGATGGTGGTGATAGGTACACAGCAATGTGGGTGTGTTTAATGCCACAAAACTGAAGTCTTGAGAACTGTGGTTTTGTTTTGTGTGTATTTTGCCCCAATAATGAAATTAAAAAATAGCTCTCCATGAAATATTTTTTCAAAAAATCAAAAATATACCAAGCATATATTTAAAAATAGTATGTTTACCAAAAAATGGCTTGCATGACTTCCTATTTATCCTTTCACTGTTGCAGACTCAACCTTCCTCAGTAATTTCTTGTGGTAAATAAGGATTACTATTTTTCATACTCATTAATCAGTAACATAGGCTCCTGTGGGGACCTCTTTGAATTTTCACATGTACAATATTACATAAGAAACAAGCACTACTGAAAGAAAAAATAAGGATGAAATGAAAGTAAATCTTCACCACCTGTCATGTAGGATGTATGTATGTATGCACTTACACCAGTAACCAGCAAAGTTTTCTTTAAAACTTCAAAGAGTGAATATTTTAGACTTTGCAGGCCATACAGAGTTTGTTGAAACTACATAACTCTTCTGTTGTCATATAAAAGCAGCCATAAACAATACATAAAGGGATTGGCATAGCTGAATCCAATAAAACTTTATCGACAGGAACAGTCATGGGCCAGCCCTTGGTAATTTGCTGATCTTAATCTTTACCGTGTAGTAGTTTGATTTCCAGGAGCTCAGCGTTCCTTTTGACACTCAGCTGACACTAATGACTACAGTAAATTTAACACAGGTATGCCTGTGAAAAGCTTTGGGCACTTGTGATTGGTGTTGGAATCATCCCAGGTTTATTCCGCCTCCATTTTTTTTGAATTAGAATTGCCATGTGACTTGCTTTGGCAGGTGAAATATGAACAATATGAGTATTTATATTGGAAATTTTGGAATCCAGGTGCAACTTTCCATCTAGCCATTTCCCTGCTGAAATGGTTGCAGAATTATGTGTCCAGAATGAGTCTATATTGCCTTAGAGTCCTTCCTTTTTTTTAAATTATTATTTATTTGTTTCTATTTTTGGCTGCACTGGGTCTTAATCGTGATGCTGGCGTCTCTCTCTAGCTGTGGCTTGTGGGCTGCAGAGCTCAGGGCTCTGTAGCTGCACCACACAGACTGTCCGGTTGAGATGTATTCAGTAGTCGCAGCACATGGGCTTAGTTGCTCTGTAGCATGTGGGACCTTAGTTCTCCAACCTGGGATCAAACCCTGTCCTCTGCACTGGAAGGTGGATTCTTAACCACCAGACCACGAGGGAAGTCCCACACCCTAGAATCCTGCGAGACAATTACAAGCAGAAAGTCCTTGCAGTACCACAATAGATATGTTTAATTGGCAAGAAATAAATTGTGACTGTGTTAAGCCAGTGAGATTTTGTGATTGTAAATTATCACAGTATAATTTAATCCATCCTACTTGATAGTACACTATTTGATTAATAATTGTGTAATTTTTATTTTCATTAATTGTAAATTGTAATTTGCCAATACGTATCTGAAGCAGTGATTAAAGGGGTTATGTGTTAAAGGGCATTGGCAGACTTCATCTGCATTGCAATTAGGGATTATGATGCATATTTTATAATGCTGAAGAATTTTGGAAATCTAGTATGTCTTTCTGAAGCCATAGGCTCTCTTAACTCACAGACCAAATTTGATGTTTTCTGGAGTATCATAAATCTTTATCAGTGCCATTCTTATAACATCTATTTAAATCTTGACCTAGCATGAAAATTAGGGATTACAGGCATATTATATAAAGCTAACTTTAATATGGAGGCATATCAAAATAAAATGATTTTCTTATATGCATATAAGAAAATAAAAGATGACTCATTCAGATTCTTTCCCTCTATCTATTGAGAGAACTTGTCCCAATTATAAAACATAGTGCTTTTTTATTATAGCTATGTTTTTGACTGTATTCAAATAGAAAAACTCTAATGCATAAATCAATAAGCATAACATGAATTCTAAAAATCGGGATCAAAGAATAAGTTGTATTGTGCATATTGTTAAGTCATGTAGCTCATTTCATTATAATGTAAGCCTGACTATAATACTGAACTTACCATTTATTATTAACATTTTAAAAATAAAATCCAAATATCTACAGCATGCCAGTTGGGTGTCTGAATTTTATATGCTTGATCATTCTGATACACAGCATTTGTCATCTTACTTTAGTGTGCAAAAGACGCTGACAGCAGCTTATTCCATATTCCTTGCCATAGGTGTAGACAAATGATGACTAGCTGTGAACCTAAAAACTGTATTTAACAGTCCATTAGAACAGGCCAAGCATTGAGAGTGAAAAAACTTATTGATAAAATTTCTAACTCATGCTGTGTTGGGGAATAGATGACAGAGAGAAGGGACTCCAGGCAATCAGCACACACCAGGGAAAACACACAATGAATGTCTTTGCACCCTTTGTCACCTCCTGTTTACTTTACATTTGCCATTGGTTTTAATGAAGAGGAGCTGAGTTCCAAGAAATCTCTGCAGGGTTCTTCCACTTGTCTCTGCTCTGAGCTTCGGCAGCCAACACCTCTGCTTGAACCTGTCAGCTGTGATAAGTGTACATTCTGAGTCTTAAGAGAGTCTGCAACTTGAGTACAGGCAGCACCAAAGTAAAGATCCTACATGGCTTTAATACATTTTTCAAATTCCATTTTAGGTAAATTTGTTCCTGGGATCAGTGTATGTGAAGTCTTAAGAAAAGCCTTAAACATCTGCTTGAGACAATCGTTTCAAAGACAACAGATGTGGCGATCCAGGGAGAGTCGTTCAGTTTCATTGAGTCAGAGATGGGGAATATCAATGATGTTATACTTTAATTCAAGCAAATATAGTATCTGAGTTATTTTTTCATAGGAAATATCTATTCATTAATTTATTACGGTGCTTTTTATGTAGTTTATTTTGGCTTTCATTTTATGGCCTCCACTCAGTTCCAAAGTTTCTTAGGTCAACACCATTTTCTCCCGAACTTAGTAAGCGAAATTGTTCATATGAAAGAAAGTGAAAGTGCCAGTCACTCAGTCATGTCCAACTCTCTGCGACCCCGTGGACTGTAGCTCACCAGGCTCCTCTGTCTCCAGACAAGAATACTGGAGTGGGCTGCCATTCCCTTCTCCACGAGAAATTCCCAACCCAGCGATGGAACCTGGGTATCCCACATTGAAGGCAGATTCTTTACCATCTGAGCCACCAGGGAAGCCCATTGTTTCATATAGTACTTATAATACAAATAAATAAATATATAATACAATTACAATAAAGCAATAATTTATTATTATAATAATAGTACTTCCCTGGTGGCTCAGACGGTAAAGCGTCTGTCTACAATGTGGGAGACCTCTGGGTCGGGAAGATCCCCTGGAGAAGGAAATGGCAATCCACTCCAGTACTGTTGCCTGGAAAATCTAATGGATAGAGGAGCCTGGTAGGCTACAGTCCATGGGGTCGCAAAGAGTCGGACACGACTGAGCGACTTCACTTTACTTTACTTTATAATACAATTAGATATTTTGTCACATTCTTTGTTCCACTGTGGGATTCTCCTGAATATCTAAATTTTTTTTTAAATTACATATATTTAAGGTTTACTGGCTTCCCTGGTGGCTCAGACGGTAAAGCATCTGCCTGCAATGCGGGAGACTCGGGTTCAATTCCTGGGTCGGGAAGATCCCCTGGAGAAGGAAATGGCAATCCACTCCAGCACTCTTGCCTGGAAAATCCCATGGACAGAGGAGCCTGATAGGCTACAGTCCATGGAGTTGCAAAGAGTCAGACACGACTGAGCAACTTCACTTTCTTTCACTTTTTGTGCCTAAGGGCTTCCCTGGTGTCTCAGATGGTAAAGCATCTGCCTACAGTGTGGGAGAATTGGGTTTGATCCCTTGGTCAGGAAGATCCTCTGGAGAAGGGAATGCCAACCCACTCCAGTAGTATTGGTTGGATAATTCCATGGATAGAAGAGTCTGGTGAGCTACAGTTCATGGGGTTGCAAAGAGTTGGATATGACTAAGTGATTAATATTTTTTTGTGCTGTGAATTTGAGTTTTCACAGATACACAGTATCAAGTATTCACAACTATAGTATCATAGTGGTGATACACTACAGTATACTATAATATCACATAAGTTTTATTACCCTGAACAATCCTCTGTACTTCATCTCTGTACTTCATCGTTTAATACTTTTTGGTCCCCAAATACCTGGCAACCACTGACTTTTAAAATCATCTCTACAGTTTTGCCTTTTCCAGAATGTCATACAGTTTTCTATCACGTATCCTTTTAAGACTGGCTTCTTTCACTTATCAATATGCATTTGTAATTTATCCATATCTTTTAATATTTGGTACCTCATTTCTTTTTTTGTGGAATAACATCTCCTTGTTGAAATGTACCACATTGTTTACCTATACCTATTAATGGAGATCTCAGTTGCTTCTGACTTTTAACAATTGTGAATAAAGCTGCTATAAGCATTTGCATGAAGGTGTTTTTTAGACTTTTTTCTTTCTTTGATTGTCTATAGTTTGAAAATGAAATGCCTACATGTGATTTTTTGATGTCTATTCTGCTGGATATTCTCTGAGCTTCCTGGATCTGTGATCCAGTGACTGACGTGAATTTGGGGGAAATTCTCGGTTGTTATTGTTTCAAATGTGTCTTCTGCTACTTTCTTTCTTCTCCTTCTGGTATTCTTATAGGTGGATGTTACACCTTTTGTGTTGTCCCACAGACACTGGATATGAGAGATGCTTTCTTCTGCCCTGTGTAGGCTATTGATAATCCCATCGAAGGAATTCTCCCCATCTCTGTTGCAGTGTTTTGGATTTCTAGTATTTCTTTTTGTTTTGTTTTGTTTTCCCTTAGGATTTCCATCTCACTGCGCACATTCTCCATCTGTTTTTGCATACTGTCTAATCTGTCCATTAGCACTCTTAACATATTAATTATAGCTCTTTTACAATCCTGGTGTGATCATTCCCAGTCCCTGCTATGTGTGGCTCCTTCTATCTCTTGTATTTCCTTTACCTTTTAGTATGCCTTGTAATTTTTCTCGACAGCCAGATTTGAACAAAGAACTGCTATAAATAGGTCATTAGTAATGTGGTGGTAAGATGTGGGGCGAGGGGAAGTGTTCTATAATTCTGTGCTGTGCTGTGCTAAATTGCTTCAGTCATGTTCAATTCTGTGCGACTCGGTAGACTGTAGCCTGCCAGGGTCCTCTGTCCATGGGATTTTCCAGGCAAGAATACTGGAGTGGGTTGCCATTTCCTTCTCCAGGGGATCTTCCCAACCCCGGGATCCCACCTGTAATTAGCTCTCAGTTGTATAGTGGGACAGTGCCTCTGGATTGTGAACTTCACCTATGTTTCCTTAAGTGAATGAAGATGGCTGGAGTAGGCTAGAGTTGTATATTCCCCCTTTCCTATGTGGAAGGCTACAGCTGATTAGAGTTGGGTATTTCCCTTCTCCCAGGTGAGCTAGGCTCTGCTAATACCCCAGCCAATTAGACTCTGGTTAATTAATTTCTCCTGTGGGCAGACTTTATTAAGAAGAATAACAGCGTGCTCTGACGCACTTCAAAATGGTTCCTCTTCTCCTGTTGCTGCTGAAAGCACAGGGGGATTTTTCTCTAGTACTTAAAGTGAGAAACTGCATGAGCTCCTGGAAGTAAAACTCACTAACCTGTGAGAACTCCCCCCACAATGACTGAGTTCCCCTGGAGTTTTTAAATGTCAGAATTGTCCACTTTGAGCCTCCAGCAGTTCGACAGTTCCAGTTTGGTGTTTCCTACTGCAGCTGGTTCCCTTGCCAGTTTCTGTGCATGAGACAGCCCAGGTGAGTCGTGACTCCCAGTATTTATCTATCTGACTCTTAGAGACAGCAGTTTGAACTGTCTTCCCCACTCTTATGAATTCAAGAAGAGTTGTTGATTTTCCAGTCTGTTCAGAGTTTTATTTGTTGTTAGGACAGAGTGGTAACTTCTAAGCTTCTTTCATGTAGAGCAAAAACCTGAGATCTATAGGGATTTTGTGAATATGTTTTCAGATAAGTCAAGCAAATACCTAAGAGCACAAGTGCTGGATTGTATGGTAAGAGTATGTTTATCTCTGTAAGAAATTTCTAACTGTCTTTCAAAGTGGCTTAATCGTTTTGCATACTTGCTATCAGTGAATGAGAGTTCTGTGGAATGAGAGTTCTGTTGCTCTGCACCCAAGTCAGCAATTGGTATTGTTAAAATTTTTGATTTAAGTCTTTCTAATGGTTGTGTAATGATGTGGCTTTCTTTCATTTCCAATTCCCTAATGACATATAATTTTCGGTATAGTCATGTTTATTTGCTATCTGCTTGTCTTCTTTGGTGAGATATCTAGATATTTTGTTCATTAAGTACTTTTTACTGTTGAATTTTAAAATGTTTTTCTGTATTTTGCATATAGGACCTTCATCGGATATGTGTTTTCTGGATACTTTATCCCAATCCATGGCTTGTCTTTCTATTCCCTTAAAACTTTCTTTCACAGCTTATAAATTTTTAATTTAAAAAAATCCAATTAGCCAGGGTTTTCTTTTGTGGAAGTGCTTTTGATATAGTGTCTAAAAGTGAATCGCCAAATTCGAAGTCACGTGAATTGTTCCTTTACTTTTGTAGTGGTACATTTCAGCATCTTATTGTTGCAAACTTTAAGCACTGCAATCAAGTAAAAGCTCCAAAACCTGGAGATTTTTAGCTTCCTAATTATCTAATCTTTAACTATTGACTTTTTCAATTTGAACATGATGAAAAGAAAGCATAAAGCACTTTCTAACAAAAAAGTTCTATGTTTTTAAACACACTTAAGTTGTTTATAAATTTTCTCTTCAAAGGCTTAATTATTTGAAGAGAGGGAGCAAAAAGAAAATTCATATTGCTACGTGGAAGTTTTTCTTCTTTTGTCTGTTTTATTTTCACATTAGTAAATTTCACTTCAGTAAAATTTTAAAACCACTTTTTCTCTACTTTTATTGAGAACTAATTAATATATTACTGCAGAGTTAAAGGCATAGAACATAATTTATATTCTGAAATGATTATCACAATGGGTTCAGCTAACAGCTATCATATCATATAACTGGAATGAAAATAAAAGGAAAAAAAAATGCTCATTATGATAATTCTTACGATTTACTGTCAGTAACTTTCCTATATATCAAACAGCAGTGTTAACTGCTCTTAACTCTTTAACACATATATTTCTGTTAACTGAAAGAAGGTTTAACAAATTCCTGGATAGAAGATACTGACACAACTTGGAATGCATGTGTCTTTCGCATTACCTCTCATTTTCAAAGTGATTTAACATATGACAAACCTTATACCTTTTAGTTTTGATATTTTTAATACATTATAGGTAAATAGACATAATAAGGTGGAAGGGGGGATTCAGGAGGGGGAACACGTGTATACCCGTGTTGGATTCATATTGGTGTATGGCCAAACCAATACAATATTGTAAAGTAATTAGCCTCCAATTAAAATAAATTTAAATTAAAAAATTGAAGAATAAAAGAAATCAGTTTATTCTGTACCCTAGAAACTGCAAAGAGAAGGAAATAGTAAGCATGATCACAAAAGGGAAGCATATAGGGGGAAAACATAGGCTTTTATAAATTGTCCTAGAATCATCTTCCCTTACATTATAAATTTAATGACTTTAAACTCATATAATCTGTATGTATTTGATCAACTTTTTCCAGTGATTACTAGAATAATCTCATAAATGATTTATGATTAAAATTTACTAATCTGGACAGGAAAATCTCTTCATCTAATATGAAAGTTCCTTGTGAAATACTTATTTATATTAAGAGGAACAATTATGGAAAAATCGTACCACGTAGTGACCTGGCACAATAAAAGTGCCAGACAGAGGTTTCTGGGTCAGAGCACTTTCAAAGCCAGCAAGGGATTGGTGTTTTGAATGGTCCACAATTTATCTTATAGCTAGGGCAGTTTCTTGGGGTATGCAAAGAAAGCTCACTTCTAAATGACAAGAAAATATGCCTATTGAGGCTATATTTAAAGTAATTGCATGTGTAAGAATTTTTGACACCAGTAGACTCCTGAGCTAACAGTTCTGGACTGCTCTGAAGGAGTGAAAACAGAGGGGCCACAGTAAGCAGGGGAAATCTTTGGCTCATTGTGTTTACCTGTAAAGTCATTTCTGTTCCTCAATATACAAAAATTAAAAAAAAAAAAAAACCAAAAACATACATATCGCTTATTTAAGTTGCTTGGTCTCTATACCATGACATGTATTTTCAAACATGCACACACACACACACACACACATGCACAAACCATAAAACTACTAAATATCTGAAAAAAGCTTTCTATTAATACACACACTATCAAGTTTTTCTTAGGGGACTTATTTCTTGTGCTCTTAGAGTTTAAGTAATTGTATTAGTCATCTAGGGATGTCACAAAATGCCACAGAGTGGATGACTTAAATGACAGTTTATTTTCTGCCAGTCCTGGAGGCTAGAAATCAAGGTGGTGTTGGAAGGTTTGGTTTCTCCCCGAGCTCTCTTTCCTTGGTTTCCTGCCTTCTGTGTCTTCATATGACCTTTTATCTAGTTTCTCTTCTCATAAGAACACTGGTCTTACTGGGTTAGGGCCCCATCCTTACAACCTCATTTAGTCTTAATTACCTCCACAAAGTCCCTGGTTCCAAATGCAGGCACACTGAGTATTAGGAAGCCCATGTGTGAATTTTGGATAAGCATAATTCTGCCTATAAGTGCACTTTACCTCTGGATTTTTATTGTGTGATACATATATATCGTACACATATATATTTAGATTAGAGCCAATAATACGTGCCCTGTGTGATTTGACTTTTAATTGCATGTGTATTATGTACCATATTTTTACTTGAACAGGAATTGCAGGTTCATTTGGCTTATGAAATTCAGTTCATTTATAACCACAGTTTCACATAGCACTTCAGTAAGAACAGAAAATTAACTTTCCTAGATGTATAAAACCAAAATGGAAACAAATTTATTTCCTAAAAGAGCTTTGTACATGATTTTGTACTGTGCATTTCATTCAATTTATACCAACAGACATTAACATATCTATTAAATACTCTTTTCTTGTGAAGATATTCATAACTACAAAACGGAGAGGCCATTCTTAAGAACATATTCTTAGGAGGTATTCTTAAGAGTGAAACATTATTAAGACTATACTTTATTGAGATTAACCAATTCCATTAAAACATCATTATAAATGAACAAATTGAAAGCCTCCTTGAATAAATGAGAAGAAATGACTGTAAGTTACTAAAATTTGAGCTCTATGAAAGCAGTATTTTATTGCTCTGGTTTTGTTCATCTATATAAACAGAAGCAAATCTGGTAGCATTACCTTGAGAAATGATTATACATTAAGTTTACACTTCCCCACAAATATTGACAATTTTCAACACTGTATCTTCATGTCAGGCACTTTTCTAGGGATTAGGAATAGATCTCTTAATAAAACAAACTCCCTGCCCTCTTAGAACTTCATTCTAGTGAATAGACAAGAAATAAACACTTCCTTTAATTTGGGTTTCCTCTTTAGGACTAGCCAGTGACTTTAATAGAATTTTTCAAGTATTCAGTGTACAAAAATATATCTATAATCTCTGAACTGTGAAGTGTACATATAATAACTGTACCTGTAATTACTGTATTTCAGGGCTCTATCAACCCTACCTCTATATGACCAAAATAATCAGCAAATACAGTTCAGTTGTAGTTTCTAAATATGTTATTGGTGAACAGAGGATGAAAATGAAATATATCATTTTAAAGATGGTAAAGTAGATTGTTGCTCCATTTGATTCTATTTTCTGCTACTTGCTTACTGTGGTATGAGACAATGTTTTCTATCTTCATAAAACTCAGGTGTTTCCTGTGTGAGACAAGGGAAATAATTACATGAAAGAATAGCTCTATTATAGAAAATATGTACATTACATTTAGCATGGTACATGACATGTAAGATTCATTGAAATTCATGGTAGCTTTGCTAAAGGCTTCTTGGCCTTTTGGCTAAGATAAGTGGAGGCTCAGACGGAAAGCGTCTGTCTACAATGTGGGAGACCTGGGTTCGATCCCTGGGTTGGGAAGTTCCTTGGAGAAGGAAATGGCAACCCACTCCAGTACTCTTGCCTAGAAAATCCCATGGACAGAGGAGCCTGGTGTCCATGGGGTTGCAAAGAGTTGAACACGACTGAGCAACTTCACTTTTCTTTTTTGCTAAAATGCAGATGTGTTAAGGGCAAAAATATGAGAGAATTTTCCATTTGTAGCACATTTATTAGCTATCACATCATTGATTAATATTTTTAATCAAACATGTCATTCTATAAGGGAAATTTCTCATGACTACTATTATGATAGTAATCATCCTAGAAACTGAAAATAATCTTAACTGTAATATATTCAGGAAAAAAAGAATATTTTGGTGCATTGTTTGTGAGAGGTTTTGGTAATTTCAATTTCTTTCTTGATACATTTGTATTCTCCTTGTGTCAGTTTGGTAAAATGTGTCTTTCAGTCTTTCAAGCATTAGTCCATTTCTTTCAAATTGTCAAGTTTATGGTCATAAAGTTTTGTATAATACTCTTATTCTTGAAGTTTGTTACTCCTTCTTTCTCTTGATTTGTACTGTTCTTTTTTCTCTAGTATCTTAGGGTAAAAGCTTAC
>SJYQ01004838.1:5922-47335 GCA_006410935.1 Redunca redunca | reverse complement strand
ATTCTGTCATCTATATTAACATTTTTTCCCCTGCGAAAATTATACTTTCTATCACTATCCTAATGTGTTCCTTCATGTCTTTGAAATTGTATATCAGACTTAACTTTTTAATTCTATAGTTCCCCACAGTCTGATAGCTATTTTTTCCCAATATCACACCAGATTATTCTAATCCAGAATTTTTGAAAGAAACATCTATAAACAAAGCCCTCTTTAAAGTGTTTGCAATTTTAAGTACAAGTACTTTTGAAATTTACAGGCAAAAGCATCTGTAGACAAGTCTTTTCCATTCTTGGAGGACAAACCCTAGCACATTTTCAACAATTTATTTGACTTTCACTGCCCATTTCTTCCAAGCAATCAATTTATCTTTCTCTTTGGAATCTGTGAACAGGACTACATTGTCAATGGAGAGGTGGCATGGATCTCCCCGGTTGGTTGCCCCTTTGCTCTTTTCCCAGTGCTGTCACCAGAGAAAAATGACTCTAGGCCTTGGTACAGAAAACACTTTCTGACAAACTGCCATCCATGTATGAAAAGGACAGTAAATGTATATATGCAAACCTCCATTTGACTTCCTTCTTCCTAATAGATTTTATGATTTGCATGACTGCACAAACTATTCTAGAACTTATAGAAGTATCTGAAAAAATGAATGAATTTTCAGGGGCTGAAACACTGGCCATTGGTTTCCATATGTAAAATGTATTCAGTAGTTGAAAATCAACTTTGGTACTCTGCTGTTCATTTTTTTCAAATTATATTTGTAGAACTTTTTCTCATTTCCCTTCTCTCTTTCATGAATGCCTAAATGGCCAGGCAATATCAAAATGTATCCTAACGAAAGAAGAGCAATAGTTACTTAGTAGAGAGGCAAGAAGTTGTACTGAAACATCAATTTGAAAGAAAGGACCAGTAGTCAGTTTTGTTCAAAACTAACCCTCTGTGAGTCTTTTTATCTTTCTCACAGAGGCTCACTTATCTGTGAATAGGCAATGAACATTCTTAGTGTGAATGAACACAAGGTAATGTGTTAACTCTCCTGGTGGGTTTTTATTTTATATATCATTATAAGTGGACAAAAGACACTAAGAATAGTGAATTTACGCCTAAGACATTTGCAAAAGAAGATGGCATCAGTTCTCCAAACAATTTCACTACAAAATCTATTAGTAAGGACAGCTTTGGTAATAGAAGGGCATCCAAGTTTCTTGCCCCTCAGGATTGTTGAGCTGGTCTTTGTGATAGAGTTCCATTTCACATCAGTGTCTTACTTTTTATTCCTCGATGTACACAAGAGAAATATTATGCATGTGTCTAAAAGTTGGGCTTTCCAAGTGGCTCAGTGGTAAAGAATCCACCTACTAGTGCAGGAGACATGGATTCTATCTCTGGGTTGCAAAGATCCCCTGGAGCAGCAATGAGCAACCTGCTCAGGTATTCTTGCCTGGAAAATTCCATGGGCAGAGAAGTTTGTAGGGCTATAGTCCATGGGGTCGCAAAGAGTTGGACATGGCTGAGCAACTGAGCACTCACACATGCACATCTTAGGTAATACCCCTGCTTCAGACCAAATCTTCTCAATTTTCTACTGCTAGTATTGAAAGTTCTGGGCTTTCACTCATGATTTAAGATGAGCAGTTCATGGTACTTCTAAAATGTATATAGAACATCTACAATATATTTCTTTAACATTGTGGTCTTTTTTTATAGTACCTATCACTATCAAAAAATAAATAGCATGTTATAACTATATA
Source organism: Redunca redunca (assembly GCA_006410935.1). Lineage (NCBI taxonomy): Eukaryota > Metazoa > Chordata > Mammalia > Artiodactyla > Bovidae > Redunca > Redunca redunca. The sequence goes on along the minus strand of SJYQ01004838.1, from coordinate 45,578 downwards.
ATAACGTTTTTCGGTCTTCTGTTGTTAGCGTTTGAGTTTTAGGAAATCATAAAATGCCTTGAGACAAGAGTGGCTTTTCTTGTTTACCATTAAGATTCGATAGTTATTGACAAAATAAACTTTATATTGTAAATGCTTTTGATAGTGACAAAATTTGTTCATAAATTCAGAGTAACCAACTTTCATTTTAAAGCATGCCACTATTGACTAGCTGACAAGCATGCTAAAACATCAAAAAATCTCATATTCACTATTCCTCCTGGAAATAGCAGATGATATTCACTTGGCTGATTCAAAATTTTACTTACATGATATTTGATGTTATTATTTAGATAATTTTATTTTGTTAAAGCTGTTTTGAACAGAATGATAAGTCATCCAGGACCTATAATAGTAAATGTAGATATCAAATAGTATTTTTTTTTTACTGAAAAAAAAAAAAAAACTATATAGAATACCTGTGAACCCAAGAATCTGTCTTTATGACGTAAAGAAGGTCTGACAATTTCTCATCATTTTACTATAGGAGCTATTATCTTGCACATGTATTTATGATAACTGGAGCTACTTTGGGGATAAAGGAACAATCAACTCATTTATCCAGCTTAAATTCTAGCAGTGCTCATTGGACATTGTTATTACAATGAATAACCTGCAACCTAAATCCTACCAACACAGTATAAACCTATATGTCCTTGATAAGTGTTTCATACTGTCTTCTATATATATCTATATGTATATATATCAGTAACCTCAGATATGCAGATGACACCACCCTTATGGGAGAAAATGATGAGGAACTAAAGAGCCTCTTGATGAAAGTGAAAGAGGAGAGTGAAAAAATTGGCTTAAAAGCTCAACATTCAGAAAACTAAGATCATGGCATCCAGTCCCATCACTTCATCACAAACAGACGGGGAAACCATGGCTGACTTTATTTTTCTGGGCTCCAAAATTACTGTAGATGGTGACTGCAGCCATGAAATTAAAAGACACTTGTTGCTTGGAAGGAAAGTTATGACCAACCTAGACAGCATATTAAAAAGCAGAGACATTACTTTGCAAACATAGGTCCGTTTAGTTAAGGCTATGGTTTTTCCAGTGGTCATGTATGGATGTGAGAGTTGGACTGTGAAGCAAGCTGAGCGCCAAAGAATTGATGCTTTTGAACTGTGGTGTTGGAGAAGACTCTTGTGAGTCCCTTGGACTGCAAGGAGATCCAACCAGTCCATTCTGAAGGAGATCAGTCCTGGGTGTTCATTGGAAGGACTGGTGTTGAAGCTGAAACTCCAATACTTTGGCCACCTGATGTGAAGAGCTGACTCATTTGCAAAGACCCTGATGCTGGGAAAGATTGAAGGCAGGAGGAGAAGGGGGAGACAGTGGATGAGATGGTTGGATGGCACCACAGACTCAATGGACAACTCAGTGTCCATTGAGCTGGTGATGGACAGGGAGGCCTGGTTTACTGCAGTCCATGGGGTTGCAAAGAGTCAGACACAACTGAGCAACTGAACTGATTGACTTCTATATTTCTTAAAAATATAAAAGTGGCTATCCACTCTAGTACTCTTGCCTGGAAAATCCTATGGATGAAGGAGCCTGGGTAGGCTGCAATCCACAGGATCGTGAAGAGTCGGACATGACTGAGCGACTTCACCTTCACTTTTCACTTTCATGCATTGGAGAAGGAAATGGCAACCCACTCCAGTGTTCTTGCCTGGAGAATCCCAGGGATGGGGAAGCCCGGTGGGCTGCCGTCTATGGGGTGGAACAGAGTCGGGACTGAAGCGACTTAGCAGCAGCAGCAGCATACATAAGATAGGTTAAAGTATTCATTATTCCAGGAATATTCTTCAAGTAATGATTTTATGTGCTTGGTAAATCTAGTGAGTTTAAATTTTGATTTCATCCACGATTGGGTATGTCATTTTGGAAAATTCACATGATTTTTTAAAATATCAGCTTCCTCATCTGTAAAATTAGGTAAATCTAGTACTGAGCTCCTGCCTTATTGTAAGGTTTAAATATGGTAGAGTATATAAGATTATTAGGACAAGTCTCTGTGCAACGAGAACACCTAATACTTAATAATTTCTGAGCTTGTTCAAGGCATTGGCTTTGCTTTGCTTTTCAGTATCAAAACATTTACTAAATAGAGGCTCTGTTATTTTTTAGAGCTAAGAAAAATTCAAGTTGAGATTTGCCAAAAAGATAGTATTAGAAACTCATTTTACGATTTTGGTATCATTTCTTTGGCACAGAAAAGTTGATTTCTCTCCTAACATGCACCCAGCATATCTTGTTTGCCTTTTGAAAGTTTATGCTGCTATTAAACATCAAAAATTTTGTCACATGGAAATGCCTTCCTGGGAGGGTGTGCTTTACTGTTGAATCATCTGTCGGGGGCTATCATTAGGTACAGAAGCTTTGAAGTAAGTCCTAAAGCCAAAATTCTCACAGATGTTGCATGGAAACAGACTTCAAAAAGGATGCTCAGTGCTTATTCATAGGCAGGTAAACATCTGTGAAAGAGAGAAAAGACAGCTGAGAGACAGGAGAGAGACTCACTTAAAGGCTTAGCTTTGAACAAAACAGGCCTTAGGCCTTTTCTTTCAAATTGATGTGTCTATTTATATGGCTTCCTGCCTTTCCACTAGGTAACTATTGAAGTCTCACTTTGTGAACTAATTTACATTGACCTCTACCTTAGCCCTCAATAGTTCTATTTAAAGTGAGGTTTGTTTTCCCTAATGAGGATCAGCTGTGAGCAGGGGTGACCAAAAGAAAATAAATTCCCTTTGACAGGCTGTGCCTCTGCTTAGGCTGAAATTTGGAGAAAAGGAGAGGCCACGAATATACAGAAGATCCTGAGCTTGTAGATCTAACATTGAAGGTCTTATAAATACAATGTATCTAGAGTCACCACGTATTTCTTTATTAAGAAACTAGAAATGGCAACCCACTGCACTATTCTTGTCTGGAGAATTCCAAGAAATGAGGAGGCTGGCAGACTACAAGTCCATGGGGTTGCCAAGAGTCAGACATGACTAAGCGACTAACAGACACATTTTCCAGACACTAAGGCTACAAAATGAGATGAAACAAAGCCTGAAAAGAATGACCATCTTTGATAACTCTTGGTCCAAAAATTAAACTCTTTCTTTTTAATGAGTACAAAGTGTAGATCAAGATCCACACTAATGCAATCATTTGCTTTGTCTTGTCATCAACTGGTGGCTTGGAAATACTCATGCCATCAAAAAGTGAAGAACAAGAAAACAAAACTACAAATTAGGAAGGGTCAATCTATCAGATTTATAGCTTGGTCTTTCAAAGCCTGAAGCTTACTAAAACTTCAAAATAATTTCATCAAATGGTGTTATAACTGGAGATAAACAGCCCAGTTCCCTTAGAGTTTTCAAAGTTTCTTGTCTTCTATTATTAGTTCATTATATGATTTCTTTAAAAAAAAAAAAAACTGATCAATTTGTGCCACTAAATCTCTTTTCCACTTTGATCTTCATTTGTGCTTTAAGGCAAAACAGCCTATGTGTTGCTCAGCCTAATAAAATGTAGATCCTTTGCGCTTCATATATAAGCTAAGCTTTCCTCACCTCCAAGCATTCTGGAACTGATCAATGGTAAGCCTGTCTCAAAAAGTCTTTCCTTATCCTCAGTAGGAATATATCAATAAATTGGAAGAGATGATGATGCTACTGAAGCCTGCAAGCACAGCTTCTCATTTCATCAGTTCTGCTGATGTTACCTCTGGCTCAGAGGTTCCATTTTCTTTGTCTGTATGAGATGCATCAGGATTGCTTTGGCAGCAAGCCCCATAGGCATATGGCTGAAAGATTCTTGCTTTTAAAGGCTGATTTTACTGGCTCACCAGTTCAGGGTAGTAGCAGTTTTAACAATGACTGGGTAGCTGGTAAAATAATCCAGAGTGCTGTCCTTATTCTGAAATAATAAATAGAAAACAAACTTAGAGTAAGCATATCACAATCAAAAGATAAAAGGAAATATTAATATATTCTTCTAGTTAACACTATGATAAATATTATTATTATATTCTTTATTCTTAAAAGCTGATGAGTTTTGGCTCAGAAAAATATAGGTAGGAGTCCTGGCTTTCATACTTGGGAGCATTATGGCTGGAGAAATTAGAACAGTTATATAATGTCCCTGAAATTCTTTAAATCCACTACAAATCACTCAGGATAATCATTTGCTGATTAAGGTTTTGTGTTGTTTAAATGGCATAATATATATTCATGTATAGGATCATGATAAACAGAAGTAGTTACTCAGCATGGATTATTTTTTGTCTTTAAAAATAAAACTTTCTCTCTGTCAGGTTCAAAATACTTACCTTAAAAGCACAGGTTTCCCTGACTTATTTTTCTATTCTTCTAGATTTTGGTATTCCATTGACCATAATGAATTGAATCATGACCCCCAAAAGATAGATCCATGCCCTAATAATCAGAATGTCTGAATCATTACCTAGTATGGAAAAAGAAGAAGGCAAGGGAGAAAGCAATGACAAACCACTTCAGTATTCTTGTCTTGAGAACCCCATGAACAGTATGAAAAGGCAAAAAGGTATGACGCTGAAAGATGAACTTCCCAGGTTGGTAGGTGCCCAATATGCTACTGGAGAAGAGTGGGAAAATAACTTCAGAAGGAATAAAGAGACAGAGGAAAGTAAAAAAAAAAAAAAAAAAAGCCCAGTTGTGGATGTGACTGGTGAAGGAAGTAAAATCCCATGCTGTAAAAAAAAAGTACTGCATAGGAACCTGGAATATTAGGTCCATGAATCATGGTAAATTGGAAGTGGTCAAACAGGAGATGGCAAGAGTGAACGTCAACATTTTAGGAATCAGGGAACTAAAATGGACTGGAATGGGTGAATTTAACTCAGATGACCATTACATCAACTATTATGGGCAAGAATTCCTTAGAAGAAATGGAGTAGTCCTCAGAGTCAACAAAAGAGTCTGAAATGCAGTACTTGAATGCAATCTCAAAAATGACAGGATGATCTCTATTCATTTCCAAGACAAACCATTCACTATCACAGTAATCCAAGTCTATGCCCAGACCAGTAATGCTGAAGATGCTGAACAGTTCTATGAAGACCTAAAAGACTTCTGGAAATAACAGCCAAAAAAGATGCTCTTTTTATTATAGGGGACTGGAATGCAAAAGTAGGAAGTCAAGAGACACCTGGATTAACAGGCAAGTTTGGTCTTGGAATACAAAATGAAACAGGGAAAAGGCTCACAGAGCTTGCCAAGAGAATGCACTGGTCATAGCAAACACCCTCTTCCAACAACACAAGAGACGGCTCTACAGGTGGACATCACCAGATGGCAATACCAAAATCAGACTGATTATATTCTTTGCAGCTAAAGATGGAGAAGTGCTATACAGTCACCAAAAACAAGACTGGGAGATGACTGTGGCTCTCATCATGAACTCCTTATTGAAAATTTCTGACTTAAATTGAAGAAAGTAGGGAAAACCACTAGATCATTCAGGTATGACCTAAATCAAATCCCTTATGATTATACACTGGAAGTGAGAAATAGATTCAAGGGATTAGATCTGATAGACAGAGTGCCTGAATATTGTACAGGAGGCAATGATCTAGATCATCACCCAGAACAATTGCAAAAAGGCAAAATTGTTGTCTGAGGAGGCCTTACAAATAGCTGAGCAAAGAAGGGAGGCTAAAGGCAAAAGAGAAAAGGAAAGATATACCCATTTGAATGCAGAGTGTAAGAGAAAAGCAAGGAGAGATAAGAAAGTATTCTTAAGTGACCAATGCAAATAAACAGAGGAAAGTGATAGAATAGGAAAGACTAGAGATCTCTTCAAGAAAAATAGAGATATCATGGGAACATTTCATGCAAAGTTGGGCACAAAGACAGAAATGGTATGGACCTAACAGAAGCAGAAGATATAAAGAAGAGGTACAAGAACACACAGAAGAACTATATTTAAAAGATCTTTATGACCCAGATAATCATGAGAGTGATCATTCACCTCAAGCCAGACATCCTGGAATGAAAAGTCAAGCGGGCCTTAGGAAGCATCAATACAAACAAAACTAGTGGAGGTGATGAATTCCACATGAGCTCTTTCAAATCCTAAAAGATGATGTGGTAAAAGTGCTGCAGTCAATATGCCAGCAAATTTGGAACACTCAGCAGTGGCCACAGGACTGGAAAAGGTCAGTTTTCATTCTAATACCAAAGAAAGGCAATGCCAAAGTATTCAAACTACTACACAGTTGCACTGATCTCACACACTAGCAAAGTAATGCTCAAAATTCAACAAGCCAAACCTCAACAGTACGTGAAACCATGAACTTCCAGGTGTTCAAGCTGGATTTAGAAAAGGCAGAGGAACCAGAGATCAAATTGCCAACATCCGCTGGATCACTGAAAAAGTGAGAGAGTTCCAGAAAAACATTTATGCCTGCTTTATTGACTATGACAAAGCCTTTGTGTGGAAAATTCTTCAAGAGATGGGAATACCAGACCACCTTACCTGCCTCCTGATAAATCTGTATGCAGGTCAAAAAACAACAGTTAGAACCGGACAAGGAACAACAGACTAGTTCCAAATTGGGAAAGGAGTATGTCAAGGCTGTATATTGTCACCCTGCTTATTTAACTTATATGCAGAGTACATCAAGCAAAATTCAGACATCACTTTGCTGACAAAGATCCATTTAGTCAAAGCTATGGTTTCTCCAGTAGTCATGTATTGTGAGAGTTGGACAATAAAGAAAATTGAGTGCTAAAGAATTGATGCTTTTGAAGTGTGGTGTTGGAGAAAACTCTTGAGAGTCCTTTGGACAGCAAAGAGATCCAACCAGTCCATCCTAAAGGAAATCAGTCCTGCATGTTCATCAGAAGGACTGATGTTGAAGCTGAAACTCTAATACTTTGGCCACCTGATGTGAAGAACTGACTCATTGGAAAAGATCCTGATGCTGGGAAAGATTGAAGGGAGGAGGAGAAGGGGGAGACAGTGGATGAGATGGTTGGATGGCATCACGGACTTGATGAAAATCAGTGTGAACAGACTCCAGGGGTTGGTGATAGACAGGGAAGCCTGGTGTTTGCATTCCATGGGGTCATAAACAATCAGATGTGACTGAGCAACTGAACTGAATTGATGGAAAAAGTTGTGATTACGAATCTTGAAGGCACTTACTTTGCATTAATCAGAAGGGCCCTAAATACAATCACATTTATCTTTATTAGAGAGACAATTTTGAGACAATCAGAAAAGGAGAAAAGCACAAGAGGACAAGATTGTCTGATCCAGAGAAACTTCAGCAGTGTAGTCACAAGCCACAGAACACTTGGAGCCATCAAAATTTGAAGTAGCAAAAATAGATATTTCACTATAGTTTTGAGAGGGAGTGTAGCCTTGCCAACATTTTGATTTAGGCCTTAGGCCTCTAACTATGAGACAATAAATTTGTATAGATGTAAGCCACCAATTTCTGATGTATTTATGGGAAGTACAGGAAACTAATGCATTGCCATTTTATCACTTTGCACATTCCAAGTGTGTTTTGGAAATCTTATCGATAGACTGTTAAGACTTTGAAAGTGGAAATCACATCTTACTCTTCGTGGAGAATTCAGTACCTCTCACAAGTCTTTACTCATAGCAAGTGCTAGAAGAAAATTCCCCAAAATATTAATAAATGCTACCCTCTGTGAGAGAATTATTTTGGACATGGTTCCTAAATGCAATAATTAAGAAAGCTGATTTGGTGAAAAGTCAGCAAAATTGAACTATTATCTAAATATATCTTTTGAGAATAGGACAAAATGAATCACATTTTAACACTAGCTGAAAATTCACACTGTCTTGCCAGCAGCTGTTTTTCTGCAACAAAGTTGTTTGGTTATAATATTAAATACAACTATATGGTTTCTTTTATATTTATCTTAATCGTAATTTCATATTTTTTTAATATAAATTTCTTTATTTTAATTGGAGGCTAATTACTTTACAATATTGTATTGGTTTTGCCATATATCAACATGAATCTGCCACGGGTATGAACATGTTCCCCATCCTGAAACCCCCACCCACCTCCCTCTCCATACCATCCCTCTGGATCATCCCAGTGCACCAGCCCCAAGCATCCTGTATCATGCATCGAACCTGGACTAGCAATTCATTTTATGTATGATGCTATACATGTTTCAATGCCATTCTCCCAAATCATCCCACCCTCGCCTTCTCCCACAGAGTCCAAAAGACTGTATACATCTGTGTCTCTCTTGCTGTCTCGCATATAGGATTATCATTGCCATCTTTCTAAATTTGACATATATGCATTAGTATACTGTATTGGTGTTTTTCTTTCTGGCTTACTTCACTCTGTAAAATAGGCTCCAGTTTTATCTACCTCATTAGAACTGATTCAAATGTATTCTTTTTAATGGCGGAGTAATACTCCATTGTGGATATCTAACACAGCTTTCTTATCCATTCATCTGCTGATGGACATCTAGGTTGCGTCCATGTCCTGGCTATTATAAACAGTGCTGCGATGAACATTGGGGTACACGTATCTCTTTCAATTCTAGTTTCCTCAGTGTGGATGCCCAGCAGTGGGATTGCTGGGTCATAAGGCAGTTCTATTTCCAGTTTTTTAAGGAATCTCCACACTGTTCTCCATAGTGGCTATACTAGTTTGCATTCCCACCAACAGTGTAAGAGGGTTCCCTTTTCTCCATACCCTCTCCAGCATTTATTGCTTGTAGACTTTTGGATCACAGCCATTCTGACTGGTGTGAAATGGTACCTCATTGTGGTTTTGATTTGCATTTCTCTGATAATGAGTGATGTTGGGCATCTTTTCATGTGTTTGTGAGCCATCTGTATGTCTTCTTTGGAGAAATGTCTGCTTCATTCTTTGGCCCATTTTTTGATTGGGTCATTTATTTTTCTGGAATTGAGCTGCAGGAGTTGCTTGTATATTTTTGAGATTAGTTGTCAGTTGCTTCATTTGCTATTATTTTCTCCCATTCAGAAGGCTGTCTTTTCACCTTGCTTATAGTTTCCTTTGTTGTGCAGAAGATTTTAAGTTTAATTAGGTCCCATTTGTTTATTTTTGCTTTTATTTCCAATATTCTGGGAGGTGGGTCATAGAGGATCCTGCTGTGATTTATGTCGGATAGTGTNTGATAGTAGTCTCTTATGATCCTTTGTATTTCTGTGTTGTCTGTTGTGATCTCTCCATTTTCATTTCTAATTTTATTGATTTGATTTTTCTCCCTTTGTTTCTTGATGAGTCTGGCTAATGGTTTGTCAATTTTATTTATCCTTTCAAAGAACCAGCTTTTGGTTTTGTTGATTTTTGCTATGGTCTCTTTTGTTTCTTTTGCATTTATTTCTGCCCTAATTTTTAAGATTTCTTTCCTTCTACTAACCCTGGGGTTCTTCATTTCTTCCTTTTCTAGTTGCTTTAGGTGTAGAGTTAGGTTATTTATTTTACTTTTTTCTTGTTTCTTGAGGTATGCCTGTATTGCTATGAACTTTCCCCTTAGCACTGCTTTTACAGTGTCCCACAAGTTTTGGATTCTTGTGTTTTCATTTTCATTCCTTTCTATGCATATTTTGATTTCTTCTGTGATTTGTTGGTTATTCAGCAGCATGTTGTTCAACCTCCATATGTTGGAATTTTTAATAGTTTTTCTCTTTTAATGAGATTTAATCTTACTGCATTGTGGTCAGAAAAGATGCTTGGAATGATTTCAGTTTTTTTTGAATTTACCAAGGCTAGATTTATGGCCCAGGATTGGATCTATCCTGGAGAAGGTTCTGTGTGTGCTTGAGAAAAAGGTGAAATTCATTGTTTTGGGGTGAAATGTCCTATAGATATCAATTAGGTCTAACTGGTCTATTGTATCGTTTAAAGTTTGTGTTTCTTTGTTAATTTTCTGTTTAGTTGATCTATCCATAGGTGTGAGTGGGGTATTAAAGTCTCCCACTATTACTGTATTATTGTTAATTTCCCCTTTCATACTTGTTAGCATTTGTCTTACATATTGCGGTGCTCCTATTTTGAGTGCATATATAAATAACTGTTATATCTTCTTCTCAGATTGATCCTTTGATCATTATGTACTGCCCTTCTTTTTCTCTTTTCACAGCCTTTGCTTTAAAGTCTATTTTATCTGATATGAGTATTGCTACTCCTGCTTTCTTTTGGTCTCTATTTGCATGGAATATCTTTTTCCAGTCCTTTACTTTCAGTCTGTATGTGTCCCCTGTTTTTGAGGTGGGTCTCTTCTAGACAACATATATAGGGGTCTTGTTTTTGTGTCCATTCAGCCAGTCTTTGTCTTTTGGTTGGGGCATTCAACTCATTTACATTTAAGGTAATTATTGATAAGTATGATCCTGTTGCCATTTCCTTTATTGTTTTGGGTTTGAATTTATACACCCTTTTTGTGTTTCCTGTCTAGAGAAGATCCTTTAGCATTTGTTGGAGAGCTGGTTTGGTGTTGCTGAATTCTCTCAGCTTTTGCTTGTTTGTAAAGCTTTTGACTACTTCTTCATATTTGAATGAGATCCTTGCTGGGTACAGTAATCTGGGCTCTAGGTTATTTTATTTCATCACTTTAAGTATGGTTTCCTATTCCCTCCTGGCTTGAAGAGTTTCTATTGAAAGATCAGCTGTTATCCTTATGGGAATCCCCTTGTGTGTTAGTTGTTGTTTTTCCCTTGCTGCTTTTAATATTTGTTCTTTGTGTTTGATCTTTGTTAATTTGATTAATATGTGTCTTGGGGTGTTTCACCTTGGGTTGATCCTGTTTGGGACTCTCTGGGTTTCTTGGACTTGGGTGATTATTTCCTTCCCCATTTTAGGGAAGTTTTCAACTATTATTTCATCAAGTATTTTCTCATGGTCTTTCTTTCTGTCTTCTTCTTCTGGGACTCCTATGATTCGAATGTTGGGGCTTAAACATTTTCCTGGAGGTCTCTGAGATTGTCCTCATTTCTTTTAATTTGTTTTTTTTCCTCTTTGATTCATTTATTTCTACTATTCTATCTTCTACTTCACTAATCCTATCTTCTGCCTCCGTTATTCTACTATTTGTTCCCTCCAGAGTGTTCTTGATCTCATTTATTGCATTATTCATTATATATTGATTCTTTTTTTATTTCTTCTAGGTCCTTGTTAAACCTTTCTTTCATCTTCTCAGTCCTTGTCTCCAGGCTATTTATCTGTGATTCCATTTTGATTTCAAGATTTTGGATCATTTTCACTATCATTATTCAGAATTCTTTATCAGGTTGATTCCCTATCTTCCTCTTTTGTTTGGTTTGGTGGGCTTTTATCCTGTTCCTTTACCTGCTGAGTATTCCTCTGTCTCTTTATCCTGTTTATATTGCTGTGTTTGGGGTGGCCTTTCTGTATTCTGTCATTTTGTGGTGTTCTCTTTATTGTGGAGTTTCCTTGCTGTGGGTGGGGTTGTAGGGGTGGCTTGTCAAGGTTTCCTGGTTAGGGAAGCTTGTGTCGGTGTTCTGGTGGGTGGAGCTGGATTTCTTCTCTCTGGAGTTCAATGAAGTGTCCAATAATGAGTTATGAGATGTCAGTGGGTTTGGAGTGACTTTGGGAAGCCAGTATATTGAAGCTCAGGGCTGTGTTCTGTTGTTGCTGGAGAATTTGCGTAGTATGTCTTGCTCTGAAACTTGGTGGCCCTTGGGTGGTGCTTGGTTTCAGTGTGGGTATGGAGGCGTTTGATGAGCTCCTGTTGATTAATGTTCCCTGGAGTCAGGAGTTCTCAGGATTTGGACTTAAGGCTCCAGCTTCTGGTTTTCAGTCTTATTTTTACAGTAGCCTCAAGACTTCTCCTTCTATACAGCACCATAGATAAAACATCTAGGTTAAAGATGAAAAGTTTCTCCACAGTGAGGGACATCCAGAGAGGTTCACAGAGTTACATGGAGAAGAGAAGAGGGGGGAGGGAGTTAGAGGTGACCTGAAAGAAATGATGTGGAATCAGAAGAGGAGAGAGCAAGCTAGCTAGTAATCACTTCCTTATGTGCAATCCACAGTCTGGACCGCTCAGAGATGTTCACAGAGTTATACAGAGAAGAGAAGAGGGAGGAAGGAGACAGAGGTAGCCAGGAGGATAAAGGGGGCGGGGGGAATCAAAAGGAAAGAGATCCAGCCAGTAATCAGTTCCCTNAGAGAGGTGGGTAGAGAAGAGAAGGGGGAGGGAAGAGATAGAGGTGACCTGGTGGAGAAAAAGGACAGTCCAAAGGGGGAGAGAGCAGTCAAGCCAGTAATCTCACTCCCAAGTAAAAATGGGTACTGAAGATTGGGCTCTTAAAGGTACAAAATTGATAACAAATACCAACAAGCAAAGATTNATTTTTTAAAAATAAAAAAAATGATCTTAAAACTAGTAAAAATGTATCTGGGATTTTGTCTGGTGGTATTGTGGGCAGCGTGGGGTCAGTTCATTTCTGGCTATTTCCTTGGTTTGGCTTATATTTCTCAAGATCTATAGGCCCCTTGGAGAAGGTGATAGCACCCCACTCCGGTACTCTTGCCTGGAAAATCCCATAGATGGAGGAGCCTAGTGGGCTGCAGACCATGGGGTTGTGAAAAGTCAGACACGACTGAGCGACTTCACTTTCACTTTTCACTTTCATGCATTGGAGAAGGAAATGGCAACCCACTCCAGTGTTCTTGCCTGGAAAATCCCAGGGATGAGGGAGCCCGGTGGGCTGCCATCTGTGGGGTCACACAGAGTCGGACACGACTGAAGTGAGTTAGCAGCATAGGCCCCTTCCTATGTAGTCGGTACTAACTATAGGGTTTTAATCTATTGCACCTGTCACTTCCAAGACGGTTCCCTCTGTTTTAACTTTTTCTGTTTTCTGGTCTCTTCAGTGTCTGATTTCTGCCCTGACACAAGGGGGCGGTGGTGGACACTTTTTTAGGCTCACTTGTTCAGTCATGCTGTGGGGAGGGAGGGACGCTGCAAACAAACAACATTGGCATGTGCTCGCAGTGTCTCAGCCACACTGGGCCTGTCCCTGCTCACGGCGCATGTGCCCTCCCTGCCCACAATGGTCAGGCTCTAGGTTGTTCCCCTGGGAGCCATCCGAGGCCGGCCCTGGGCTGCATGCACCTCCCAAGTCTTAGCCGCTCAGGTTCAGGCACTCATAGTCCTCAGAGGTGCAGACTCGGTTGGGCCTGCGTTTTGTGCACTTCCCAGGTCTGAGCAGCTCAGGTGATGAGGTGTTTGATGAGCGCAGTCGCTGCAACTTACTGCCTCCTCTGTCCCTGCCGCTCGGTTTTCTGGGTGTACAGCCAGCGCACCTTCTCAGACAAATGTTGACTGTCCAGAACCCCAAGAAGTCTTAGTTATCAAAGAAGCCTGCTTGCAGTTTGGTAGATAATGCCTCTCTGGGACTGTGATTGCCCCCTTCTGGCTCTGGCTGCCTATCACCAGAGGTGGATGGTCTGCAGCCAGCTATCTCTGTTCAGTCATTTGTTCTGTGAGGGGGCCTGATGGTGTCTTAGGTTAGGGCTTTTCGCGTGGTAGCTATCCCACAGTCTGGTTGGCTAGCCCAAGTTAGCTCCCTCAGATTGCCCTCAGGGCATTCAGGCCTGGTCCTTACTCTAAGCAATGCAGCCCGTGCCTCCCTGCTCAGCCCCCACTTGCTAGTGGTAGGTGCAGGCATCTGTGCTGCTTCTCCGCTGGGGGAGTTACTGTTGGGGACGTAATCTGTGGGTTTAAATTATTTATTTATTTTTCCTCCCAGTTATGTTGCCCTCTGTGCTTCCAAGGCTTGCCACAGATTCAGCAGTGAGAGTGTTTCCTGGTGTTTGGAAACTTCTTTCTTTTCAAGACTCCCTTCCCAGGATGTAGCTACATCCCTACCTTTTTTGTCTCTCTTTTTGTCTTTTATATTTTTTCCTACCTCCTTTCAAAGACAATGGGCTGCTTTTCTGGGTGCCTGATGTCCTTCTGCTGGCATTCAGAAGTTGTCTTGTGGAATTTACTCACATTTAAATGTTCTTTTGATAGATTTTTTGGGGAGAAAGTGGTCTCCCTGTCCTATTCCTCTGCCATCTTAGGACCACCTCCCTAAATTCATGTTGTTTTATTTTCCTTCAATTTTCTACATCATTAAGCTTTCCTCCTTTTATAATCTTATCTTCTCTTAAAACATGGAGCTGCTTCTCTTCTAAATAATACATGGTGAATATGTGCATGGATGGAAATTAATTTGGAGAGGTATTTTGAAAGAGAAGGAAAAATGGGATAACAGCATAGAAATGTACTTTCTGAACTGGTTTTGTGCAGTCTTTCTCTTCCATTATGGCACATTATTTTTCCCCCCTCTCTGTGCACATCTAGATTCTATATCATTTCAAATTTATTTTTCTGGCACATTATATTCCAACATAGGGCCATTTTTTTTGTTTTTAAACAGATTACTTATTTCTTATATCTCCTTGGGTCTCATTTTGTTTCTTTCTCTGATGGGGAACAAAACACTTCAAAAAATCCAGTATCATGCTATTAGAGTGGCTTTCCTTGGGCATTGTCTGAAGTTCTCAGGTTAACATGGAAAAATCATTGATAGATATTGTAAATATTATTAAATATCAATGCTAATATATTACATTTCATGATAACTTATGTTGTATAATATTTGATTTGACCATTATTTTTAGCCTCACAATAGGCTGGCTGAAAGGAAACAAAGAAGACAACTTTTCTATTAGAATAAAATTTTTAGTTTTTTAATCCATGATATTGAATTGAAAACTAAAATTCAAAAGATCAATAACATACACAAAATAAAGTGTAATGTTTACTTTTGACAATTTAAGAAGCCAGTATGTCAGAATAAGCATGCATAAGATTTAATTATAGGCTCAAATAGCCAGAGCCAGCCTTACTAAAACGTTTTCCCTGACAGGCTATGGAGTCCCTGTTACTGAATCTGCTCAATAGCTACAGAAACAGTCATCAGTTTGGTGACTTAAACATTTAATTTGCTGAAGACATGAGAATGTCAGTTGTGCACACAATTGTAAGCTGTATTGCAGACCATAATCAGATACTATAAGACAACATAAAATAAGGTTTGCATGAACTATTTAACATACTTTTGACTGAGAATGTCCAACAGTGTAAATATATTATTTTTCCCTTGTGGATGTATACACATAATAAAACTTAATGAGAAATCTCATTGGGTATTTTTACCCTTAAGTAGTTTAAAAATTAGTCTGGAGAGGAAGTTTATGATCACTTACCATAATTCCACCTTTTGTAGTCTAAGGCCCCACCATGCCTGCTCTTCTTTACTGGGATTTCCAATCCATCACATTTCTACTCCTTCATCAATAGGGCTTTTTATCTCATTTCTGTTTCTCTGTTTTAAATCCCTTGGTTTCTGATTCCAAACTCTCTTTTCTTAGTGCTTGAGAAATTGTTTTGCTTGTTTTTCTCTCAAAGTCTAAGCCCAGTTACACTTCTGGCCATATACTTTAAACTGCCTTCTCCAGCCTATGCCAGCTATAGGAATATTGAGAGAAAAATCAGAGATCCAGGTGTGTGGCTAGACTAAGGATCTGACTACCTCCAGTTGTTTGGCAAACCCACAGTCTCTGCTCACCCATCCTTACAGCCACTGGAGAGGGATCTAAGTTTTTTGTTCCTTCCAGGCCTTCATTTCAGAGCCTCATTTCCCATTTACTTCAAAGTAACAAGAGTATCCCCTCTACCAATAAACAGAAAAACAGAAAACATTAGGAGACAAACCCTTTAAATTCATAGCATTAAATTTCTATTTATTCCTACATATTCTATTTATTCCTACATAGAAACTCCTAGTTTTTTCTTCCTCCCTCATAATTATACATTGAAAGCCATCTTCTGTAGTAGTATCTTGAATGTGATAGCATTTTCAGGAGACTCATAATATCCATTACTCATTATCTCTTATTATTATTGTCCAAACTTGCTTGTCTATAACACAACTTCAGTAGCTTTTAAAAAGCTCTTCATGTGTCTCTAATAAAGAATGTATTTAAAAAAAAAAAGTCAAAATATATATGATGACCCTCTGTACTATCTATCTGTGCAACTCTTCTGTAAGTATAAAATGTCTCAAAAAGTTAGAGGATTTTATCTCCTCTTACCTGTATCGTCCTAATTCTCTGCGTGTTCTCCTAGATAAACTTTGTGAAGAAGTTTCTTTTCCTCAACCCCTTTCATTTCCAAACTATTTTGGATTTTATGGTTAATGTCTGAAAGGACCACACCAGAGATTTCCATCCAATAAATCTGATCAGCAATTTTAGACACAACTTTTGATTTAGCAGCAGTGTTTCACACAGCCCAGCACACATTCCTTTTGAAATATGTCTGTTGTCACTTTTTTTGGTCACAGTATGCATGGATTTAGTTTCCTGAATTCTTTTTCTTGTGGGCTCCTTCACATATAAACTCTCACCATCATGTAGTAGTCCCACTAGTTCCCCTTTTCTATTCTGGCTTTATTACTATATATATGAAATTACTTCCCAATCAGTTATTTCTAGCTCAGACCACTCTTTGTTTGTATTCATAATTACTTCCTATGTAACTGCTACTGCTACTGCTAAGTCACTTCAGTCGTGTCTAACTCTGTGCGACCCCATAGACGGCAGTCCACCAGGCTCCCCCATCCCTGGGATTTTCCAGGCAAGGGTACTGGAGTGGGGTTCCATTGCCTTCTCCGTCCTATGTAACAGTTTCTGTTAAATGTCTGAAAATGCACCCCCAAAATAATCAACCCTCACTCCCCCTACCTTTTCTTCACCTAGACTCTTCAATCTCAGTGAATGTGCAGCCATTTACTTAAATGTTTAAGTATACATCTCAGAATCTCCCATAAAGGACTCTTGCACGTTTTCTTAACTATTTATCACTAAGTCCTCTTTCTAAAAATTTTTTAGTATGCCCTAGTTCCACATAATACTTTTTATACACACTTGGACAGCTTCATTGACCAAATACAAACTTTCTCCACATTCATTTCTACTCCTGGAACCAACTTCACACACCATAACTAGAGTGATCTTTAGAAATACACATCTGATCGTGTAACTCCATGCTTATAAGATTCTGTTTTACCATTTGTATTGACATAAACTCCACAATCTATGACATGGAAATATATATGTATAGTTACATACTTATATATATATATATATATGCTATATATATATATATTTTGTTGTTATATATATTTATATAAAATCCCTAGCATAGCTCTCCATCCTTACTTTCCAATCCTAGCTTCTGTTGCGCTAGCTATGCTATATATATATATATATATATATATGCGCTAGCTATATATATATGCTATATATATATGTTAATTTCTTGAGAGTCAATGTCTCCTTCAGTTCATTTCAGTCGCTCAGTCATGTCTGGCACTTTGTGACCACCTGTCGCAGCATTCCAGGCTTCCCTGTCCATCACCAACTCCTGCAGTCCACCCAAACCCATGTCCATTAGGTCGGTGATGCCTTCCAGCCATCTCATCCTCTGTCATCCCCTCCTCCTCCTGCCCTCAATCGTTCCCAGCATCAAGGTCTTTTCAAATGAGGACGCTCTTCTCATCAGGTGGCCAAAGTATTGGAATTTCAGCTTCAACATCAGTCCTTCCAATGAACATCCAGGACTGATCTCCTTTAGGATGGACTGGTTGGATCTCCTTGCAGTCCAAGGGACTCTCAAGAATCTTCTCCAACACCACTGTTCAAAAGCATCAATTCTTCGGCACTCAGCTTTCTTCACAGTCCAACTCTTACATCAATACATGACCACTGGAAAAACCATTGCCTTGACTAGATGGACCTTTGCTGGCAAAGTAATGTGTCTGCTTTTTAATATGCTGTCAAGGTTGGTCATAACTTTCCTTCCGAGGAGCAACTGTCTTTTAATTTCATGGCTGCAATCACCATCTGCAGTGATGTTGGAGCCCAGAAAAATAGAGTCTGACACTGTTTCCACTGTTTCCCCATTTATTTGCCATGAAGTGATGGGACCAGATGCCATGATCTTCGTTTTCTGAATGTTGAGCTTTAAGCCAACTTTTTCACTTTCCTCTTTCACTTTCATCAAGAGGCTCTTAAGTTCTTCTTCACTTTCTGCCATAAGTGTGGTGTCATCTGAATATCTGAGGTTATTGATATTTTTCCCAGCAATCTTGATTCCAGCTTGTGTTTCCTCCAGCCCAGCGTTTTTCATGATGTACTGTGCATAGAAATTAAGTAAGCAGGGTGACAATATACAGCCTTGACGTACTCCTTTTCCTATTTGGAACCAGTCTGTTGTTCCATGTCCAGTTCTAACTGTTGCTTCCTGACCTGCAAAGAGGTTTTCCAAGAGGCATGTCAAGTGGTCTGGTATTCCCATCTCTTTCAGATTTTCCACTGTTTATTGTGATCTACACAGTCCAGGGCTTTGGCATAATCAATAAAGTAGAAATGGAAGTTTTTCTGGAACTCTCTTGCTTTTTCGATGATCCAGCGGATGTTGGCAGTTTGATCTCTGGTTCCTCTGCCTTTTCGAAAACCAGCTTGAACATCAGGAAGTTCACGGTTCATGTATTGCTGAAGCCTGGCTTGAAGAATTTTGAGCATTACTTAACTAGCATGTGAGATGAGTGCAATTGTGTGGTAGTTTGAGCATTCTTTGGCATTGCCTTTCTTTGGGATTGGAATGAAAACTGACTTTTTCTAGTCCTATGGCTGCTGGTGAGTTTTCCAAATTTGCTGGCATATTGAGTGCAGCACTTTCACAGCATCATCTTCCAGGATTTGAATCATCTCAACTGGAATTCCATCACCTCCACTAGCTTTGTTCATAGTTCTGCTTCCTAAGGCCCACTTAACTTCACATTCCATAATGTCTGGCTCTAGGTGGGTGTGAGTGATCACACCATTGTGATTATCTGGGTCATGATGATCTTTTTTGTACAGTTCTTCTGTGTATTCTTGTCACCTCTTCAAAATATCTTCTGCTTCTGTTAGGCCCATACCATTTCTGTCGTTTATTGTGCCCATCTTTGCGTGAAATGTTCCCTTGATGTCTCTAAGTTTCTTGAAGAGATCTCTAGTCTTTTCCATTCTGTTGTTTTCCTCTATTTTCTTTGCATTGATCAGTGAGGAAAGCTTTCTTATCTCTCCTTGCTATTCTTTGGATCTCTGCATTAAAATGGGTATATCTTTCCTTTTCTCCTTTGCTTTTCTCTTCTTTTCTTTCCAGAGCTATTTGTAACTCCTCCCCCAACAGCCATTTTGCATTTTGTGCATTAATTTTTCTTGGGGATGTTCTTGATTCCTGTCTCCTTTACAATGTCATAAACCTCCATCCATAGTTCATCAGGTACTCTATCAGATTTAGTCTCTAAAATCTGTTTCTCACTTCCACTGTATAGTCATAAGGGATTTGATTTAGGTCATACCTGAATGGTCTCGTGGTTTTCCCCACTTTCTTCAATTTAAGTCTGAATTTGGCAATAAGGAGTTAACGTTCTGAGCCATAGTCAGCTCCCAGTCTTGTTTTTGCTGACTGTATATAGCTTCTCCATCTTTGGCTGCAAATAATATAATCAATCTGATTTCAGTATTGACCATCTGGTGATATCCATGTGTAGAGTCTTCTCTTATGTTGTTTGGAAGAGGTTGTTTGCTTACCAATACATGATTTTCACTCTTCTTGGAAGATTCTCCTTTGTCCACTTTGCGTATTACTTTGTCCACTTGCATGTAAGAATCCTACTTTTTATCTACATCTCTGAGATGTAAGTGATCATGCAACTACTTGAGGAGGATGTTTAAACATCTTCTGAAAATTTTTACCTTCACCTACTCTTTGCTTTCACTGATATGTTTCCAGATCACCCAGCAAGTCTTCCTCAAGAATGGTTTGAATAGAGACAGATTTCATAGTAGGACATGATGAACATGGACATACCATATGTTATTCACTCCTAGTAATTGTGGGAAGAATATTTAATTTTAACAATTTTATCTATTTATCCACCCATTTATCTGCAGAATTTTGCAGTTAGTTTTCTCTTTAACTTACCCCCACTCATAACCATAAGCATGTAATTGTTCCTAAATGCAAATTTGAGTATAATAAATGTCTTACTTGACTCAAGATGATGTAACAATAGGTGGCTTAAACGACAGAAATTTATTTTCTTACAGTTCTTAAGGCTGGAAAGTCCAAGATTGTTCTTTGGAAAAATTTAGTTTTGGTAACACACTCTTCATGGTCTGCAGTTATCTGCCTCCAAACATGGCATGGTGAGAGAGGGCAAAAGAGTACAGGCTCTCCGGTGCCTCTTGTAAGGCACACTGTGTGCTTGTGCTGAGTCGCTGCAGTCATGTCTTACTCTTAGTGATGTTATGAACTGTAGTCCGCCAGGCTCTTCTGTCCATGGAGATTATCCAGGAAAGAATACTGGAGTGGGTTGCCATGCCCTTCTCATAAAGACACTAGTCCTATTATATCAGGATCTTACTGTATGACATCATTGAAATTTATGTATCATATTGAAGTATAGTTGATTTACTATGTTATATTGACATTGAAGTAACAAATGAAAGTGTCAGTTGCTCAGTTGTTTCTGACTTGTGAACACGTGGAAGGTAGCCTGCAAGACTCCTCTCTCCATGGAATTCTCCAGGCAAGAATACTGGAGTGGGTAGTCATTCCTTTTTCCAGAGAATCTTTGCCAGTCAGGGATTGAACCTGGATCTCCTGCATTGAATGTGGACTCTTTACCTTATTTAACCTTAATTACCTCCTTGTAGACCCTATCTCCAAATGCAGTCATTCTGGGTTTAATGCTGTGGCATATGAAATTTGGGATATAGTTCAGTTCATAGCACTAAATACTGAAGTAGCTACATGGCTAAAGTATTGACTTTCTTTTCTATAATACTTTAGTTAACTGTACTTAAATTACTAACCACACTTCAATGAAAAAATTTACGAGTTCAAGGAAACTCCCTCAAATTATGAAGTTAAACTTCAATTTCCTATCTTTAGAGGAAATCTGAAGAAATACATGTTTACCAACCCAAGAAGCCTGATGCTATATTGTGTAATCAGAGTTATTAGTGCTGTGTAAGACAGAAACAGAATGGGTATGTTTGGAAGGAAGTCTCAAACAAAGACAGTATTAAAAAGCAGACATTACTTGGCCTAAAAGGTCTGTATAGTCAAAGCTATGATTTTTCCAGAACTCATGTATGGATGTGAGAGTTGTACCATAAAGACAGCTGAGCGCTGAAAAACTGATGCTTTTGAATTGTAATGAAGAAGACTCTTGAGAGTCCCTTGGACTGCAAGGAGATTAACCCAGTCAATCCTAAAGGAAATCAACCCTGAATAATTGTTGGAAGGATTGATCCTGAAGCTCCAATACTTAGACCACCTGTTGCAAAGAACCGACTCACTTGAAAAGACTCTGATGCTGGGAAAGATTGAAGCTGGAGAAGGGGATGATAGAGGATAAGATGGTTGGATGGCATCACAGACTCAACGGACATGAGTTTGAGCAAGCTCCAGGAGTTAGTGAAGGACAGGGAAGCTTGGTGTGCTGCAGTCATAGGGTTGCAGAGAGTCGAACATGATTGAGTGACTGAACAACAACTAAAACAATGAGATGTATCATAGGTAGATTGGAGGTCTTTAAAGTTTGCCCCTTCTCTGTCATTCTTCTGTACACTTTCTTTTTATATAAGCAATTCATATTTTCTTTTTGTTGTATAAATCTGCTCTGCAACTGCACTGTTAATTCCCAGAACCATATCCAGAATAGCTTTTGCAAAATTTTACATGTACATTTAATTTAGAGCAGCCTGCAAGCACAGGGTTGAAAAATTGTCTAAAAGTTAAAACATATTTTTCAGGTTTAATAATTTTAATGCAAGGTCTATATCCTTTGTATTTTTTTTTCCTCCTGGGCAAAGTCAAAAAATTAAAAAAAATTTTTTTTTTTAATTTTTTAA
Source organism: Redunca redunca (assembly GCA_006410935.1). NCBI lineage: Eukaryota > Metazoa > Chordata > Mammalia > Artiodactyla > Bovidae > Redunca > Redunca redunca. The sequence goes on along the minus strand of SJYQ01004838.1, from coordinate 23,470 downwards.
AAATTTGACAACATCTGTAGAAATTTAAGTGTTAAGATATTGACTTATTTTTATTTAACACCAATATTTTCTTATTGTCTCATTGTATGTTTTTGTTTTGTTGTTGTTCAATCTGTTGTGTCAGACTGAAATAAATTTTAAAAAGTATATAAATAAAGTCTCATTTTATATAAATATTGTCATTTGTTTTAGTGGTTAGTAATACATCTATGAGAACCTTAGGACTATTTTGCCATAATATTGAAGGAAATTGTAAATTTTTAATGAAATTGTATGGTAAAACACCTGAAACATTTATTGTAATATTGTACGATATTGTTTCTTATGGAAAACATGATATAAGAAGTTACATTTTAAAATATGTATTTGTTTTGTATAATTTCCTCCATTCCTGGTCTGCCACTGGTTTACTGTCAGCAATTTTTTTCATTTTTCTAAATAGTACCTTAAAAACATGCAAATGTTCTATAAATAATTTACAGGCAAGTTAAACTTTATCCAAAATCTAAGTTTTTCAGTTACTGAAGACAAGATGGGTTGAGTCTTGGAGATGGATGTGGAGCAGCAGGGATCATGGTTCTGGCAGAAGCATCAAAGCTTATCAGAGTAAAAGAGATTCAGGAGATGATGTGTTCTCAAATCCCCAGCTGACTTCCTTTGGAGAACTCATGGCATACCATTCAAAACAGATGAAATGCCTCTGGAAGAGGAAATGAGGAACTTGGATTTCTCCTATGGAAACGGGCAATAGAGAAGAGGGTAATGAAATAGCTTAGGGCCACTTGGAAACTTACCTGTGGTTAGGTCAGCATGGGCATTCAGCTATTTTTTCAGTTCAGTTCAGTCGCTCAGTCCTGTCTGACTCTTTGTGACTCCATGGGCTGCAGCACACCAGACTACCCTGTCCATCACCAACTCTTGGAGCTTGTGCAAACTCATGTCCGAGTCAGTGATTCTATCCAACTTTCTCATCCTCTATCTTCCCCTTCTCCTCTTGCCTTCAATTTTTCCTCCCAGTATCAGGGGCTTTTCTAATAAGCAAATTCTTCACATCAGGTGGCCAAAGTATTGGAGTTTCAGCATTGGTCCTTCCAATGAATATTCGGGCTTGACTTCATTTAGGATTGACTGGGATAATCTCATTTTATCCCAGGGACTCTCACGAGTCTTCTCCAGCACCACAGTTCAAAAGCATCAAATCTTCAGCACTCAGCTTTTTTTATAGTCCAACTTTCACATCCATAAATGAGTACTGGAAAAACCATGGTTTTGACTTTATCACAAAGTGATGTCTCTACTTTTTAATATGCTGTCTAGGTTGGTCATGGCTTTTCTTCCAATGGGCAAGCATTTTTTAATTTCATGACTGCAGTCACTATCTGCAGTGATTTTGGAGCCCAAGAAAACACTTTGTCACTGTTTCCACTGTTTCTCCATCTACTTGCCATGAAGTGATGGGACCAGATGCCATATTAGTTTTTTGAATGTTGAGCATAAAGCCAGCTTTTTCACTCTACTCTGTCATGTTCATCAGGAGGCTCTTTAGCTCCTATTTGCTTTCAGCCATAAGGATGGTATCATCTGCACATCTGAAGTTACTGATATTTCTCACTGCAATCCTGATTCCAGCTTGTACTTCATCCAGCACGACACTTCTCATGATGTACTCTGCATAGAAGTTAAATAAGCAGGGTGACAATATACAGCTTTGACGTACTCCTTTTCCTATTTAGAACCAGTCTGTTCCATGTCCAGTTCTAACTGTTGCTTCCTGACCTGCATACAGATTTCTCAGGAGGCAGGTCAGGTAGTCTGGTATTCCCATCTCTTTCAGAATTTTCCACAGTTTGTTGTGATCCACAGTGAAAGGCTTCAGCATAGTCAATGACGCAGAAGTAGATGTTCTGAAATGTTCTTGCTTTTTTGATGATCTAATGGATGTTCGCAATTTGATCTCTGGTTCTTCTGCCTTTTCTAAATCCAGTTTCTATGTCTGGAAGTTTTCAGTTCACATACTTTTGAAGCCTAACTTGAATTATTTTGAACATTATCATGCTAGCGTGTGAAATGAGTAAATTGTATGGTAGTTTGAAAAATCAATCATTGCCCTTTTTGGGGAATGGAATGATTACTGATATTTTTCAGTCCCATGGCCACTACAGAGTTTTCCAAATTTCCTGGCTTAGTGAGCACAATACTTTAACAGCATCATCTTTCAGGTGTTGAAATAGCTCAGGTGAAATTCCATCTCTACTGGCTTTGTTCATAGTAATGCTTCCTAAGACCCACTTGACTTCAGGCTCCAGGATGTCTGGCTCTAGGTAAGTGGCAATGCCATGATGGTTATCCTGTCATTAAGGCCTTTTTTGTACATTTCTGTGTATTCCTGCCACCTCTTCTTAATCTATGCTTCTGTTAGGTCCTTACAGTTTTTTCCTAAATCGTGTCCATCTTTGCATGAATTGTACCCTTAGTATCTCTAATTTTCTTGAAGAGATTGCTAGTCTTTCCCATTCTATTATTTTCCTCTGTTTATTTGCATTGGTCACTTAAGAATTATTTTCTCATATCTACTTGCTTTTCTCTCAAACTCTGCATTCAGTTAGGTATATCTTTCCTTTTCTCCTTTGTTTTTTGCTTCCCTTCTATTCTCAGCTGTTTGTAAGCCCTCCTCAGACAACTATTTTGCTTTATTATATTTCTTTTTCTTGGGGATGGTTTCGGTCACCGCTTCCTGTAGAATGTTGCAAACGATCTGTCCATAGCTCTTTAGGTACTCTATCAGATCTAATCCCTTGAATCTATTTACCACTTCCACTGTATAATCATAAGAGATTTTTTTAGGTCAAACCTGAATGGCCTAATGGTTTTCCCTAGTTTCTTCGATTTAAGTCTGAATTTTGCAATAAGGAGATCATGATGTGAGCCACAGTCAGCTCCCCGTATTGTTTTTGCTGACTGCATAAAGCGTCTCCATCTTCACCTGCAAAGAATATAATCAACCTGATTTCAGTATTGGCCTTCTGGTGATGTCCATGTGTAGAGTCTTCTCTTGTGTTGTTGAAAGAGGGTGTTCGCTATGACCAGTGTGTTCTCTTGGAAAAATTCTGTCTTGGCCCTGCTTCATTTTGTACTCCAAGGCCAAACTTGCCTGTTACTCCAGGTGTCTCTTGACTTCCTACTTTTGTATTCCAGTTCCCTATGAAGAAATGTATGTCTTGTTTTGTTGTTAGTTCTATAACGTCCTGTAGGTATTCATAGAAACGTTCGACTTCAGCTTCTTTGACATTAGTGGTTGGGGCATAGTCTTGGATTACTGTGATGTTGAATGGTTTACCTTGGAAACAAACAGATCATTCTGTCATTTTTGAGGTTACACCCAAGTACTGCATTTCAGACATTTTTGTTGACTGTGAAGGCTGTTCCATTACTTCTAAGGGATACTTGCCCACTAAGGTGTGGTACTTATTTATGAATGCCCTATTTGTTTTATAAGATTTCTCTGCTCTGGACACTAGGAACTCAATTTCTGGCTTTGTATGATACCTAGATTTAATTTTCTTCTGCTGTAATTGGTCTTTCCTAGCTTCAGTGACTCACCTTAAAGTGTCTTCAGGTAAATTCTCAGCAGATGATTCAAGAAGACTTCTGTAAAGTCTTTGAGAACCCTGTCCTTCATATCTTCCTCCATTCGAATACATTGTACAAATTTTATTGACTTTCTTTTCTCAAATTTTGATCTCTGGTATTGGAACTCAATGCAATTGTGGGACTCTATGTTTATTGTTTTATAATTTCTTTATATGTATGTGATTTATTCCAAGTACAACATGGATGATTGTCATATATAAGTGTGATAGTCTTCATTTCAATGGTAAAAAAACAAATTTTAATCATTAAAATTAATTATTTTGTTATCACTTTATACTTACACTGCATAATCAAAAATTTTAAGTACTTTTAAAAAACATTTCTTACTTTGTAATAAGCTATTCAGTGTTTGCTGAGCTTTATAAATAGTATATTTCTCTTTTAACTAACTTTTTTGGCATGACTGTATATACCTTCCTGCTAAGAGACACAGACTAAATAATAACAATAAGCAGAGTGCTAATGATAAAAATTATAATGATTGTCTATAATGTATGTTTGCTAAGTCTCTTCACTTGTGTTCTACTCTTTGCAACCCTATGGATTGTAAACCTTCTAAGCTCCTCTGTCCATGGGATTCTCCAGGCAAGAGTACTGGAATGGGTTTCCATTTCCTTCTCCAGGTTATCTTCCCTGGAGATTGAACCTGCAACTTCTGTGTCTCCCACATTGCAAGAGGATTCTTTACCACTGAGTAGTGATTATAATAACAAAATATTTTAAAATATTACACAGTTCAGTTCAGTTGCTCAGTCATGTCTGACTCTGAGACCCCATGAACCGCAGCATGCCAGGTCTCCCTGTCCATCACCAATTCCCAGAGTCCACCCAAACACATGTCCATCAAGTCAGTGATGCCATCCAACCATCTCATCCTCTGTTGTCCCCTTCTCCTCCTGCCCTCAGTCCTTCCCAGCATCAGGGTCTTTTCAAATGAGTCAGTTCTTCGCATCAGGTAGTCAAAATATTGGAGTTTCAGCTTCAACGTCAGTCCTTCCATTGAACACCCAGGACTGATATCCTTTACAATGGACTGGTTGGATCTCCTTGCAGTCCAAGGGACTCTCAAGAGTCTTCTCCAACACCACAGTTCAAAAGCATCAGTTCTTCGGTGCTCAGCTTTCTTCATAGTCAAACACTCACATCCATACATGACCACTGGAAAAACCATAGCCTTGACTAGATGGACCTTTGTTGGCAAAGAAATGCCTCTGCTTTTGAATATGCTATCTAGGTTGGTCATAACTTTCCTTCCAAGGAGTAAGCATCTTTTAATTTCATGACTGCAATCACCATCTGCAGTGATTTTGGAGCCCAGAAAAATAAATTCAGCCACTGTTTCCACTGTTTCCCCATCTATTTGCCATGAAGTGATGGAACTGGATGCCATGATCTTAGTTTTCTGAATGTTGAGCTTTCTCTTCTATAAATTTGGTNTGATAACTTTTCACCAAATTCTCATTTATAATTAATCATGAGACTTAATTTTTTAAGTTTTTTTTTATCCTCTGTCAGCTCTTTTTATGTGTAATTCTGATCTCTAAGTTGAATCTTATGTATTATTTCATCATCTTCAAATAGCAGTTGTCAGTCAGACTTAAACGAAGCAATGAGTTTTTAAAATAATACTTTGTTTATGTGACTTGACAAAAGGAACTGAACAGAAAATGCAGCTTGCTCAGCATCTTCATTTCATCACTTGACCCTGGAGCTACCTCTGTGTCTTTACTCATTAAAATGGGGCACATGCATCTGCTGAGTTTAAGAGTAAAGACGTATGCAAATCACCTTGACACACAGAAGCCACAGTCTAAGTTTCCAACAGATTATTTTTTATCAAACCAGTCAATCGTGAAAGAAATCAACTCTGAATATTCATTGGAATGTTCATTGGAAATCAACCCTGATTCATTTGGAAACAAACCAACCCTGATGCTCAGGCTGAAGCTCCAGTGCTCTAGTCACCTGATGCAAAGAGCTGATTCACTGGGAGTAAGACCCTGATGCTGGGAAAGGTTGAGGACTGAGATAAAATGGTGTGATAGAGAATGAGATGTTGGATGGCACCACCAACTCATTGGACATGAGTCTGAGCAAATTCCAGGAGATAATAAAGGACAAGGAAGCTTGGCGTACTGCAGTCCATAGATCAGAAAGAGTCAGACATGACTTAGTAACTTTTCAACAACTTTTGTTTTAAACAACTACTTCTGCTTCAATGAATATGCTAAAACCTTTGACTGTATAGATTACAACAAATTGTGGAAAATTCTTAAATGGATGGTAATACCATACCACCTAACCTGCCTCCTGAGAATTCTGTATGCAGGTCAAGAAGCAACAGTTAGAACCAGACATGTAACAACAGACTGGTTCCAAACTGAGAAAAAGTATGTCAAGGCTGTATATTGTCAACCTGCTTATTTAACTTCTATGCAGAGTACATCATGTGAAATGCTGGGCGGGATGAAGCACAAGCTGGAATCAAGATTGCTGGGAGAAATATTAATAACCTCAGATGTGCAGATGACACCACCCTTATGGCAGAAAGTGAAGAAGAACTAAAGAGCCTCTTGATGAAAGTGAAAGAGGAAAGTGAAAAACCTGGCTTAAAATTCAACATTCAAAAAACTAAGATTATGGCATCCAGTCTCATGACTTCATTGCAAATAGATGATGGGGAAACAATGAAAATCATGACAGACTTTATTTTTGCGGGCTCCAAACTCACTGCAGATAATGACTGTAGCCATGAAATTAAAAGATGCTTGCTCCTTGGAAGAAAAGCTCTGACCAACATAGATAGCAGAGACATCACTTTGCCGACAAACATCTGTCTAGTCAAAGCTGTGTTTTTTCCATTAGCCATTAGGATGTGAGGGTTAGACTGTAAAGAAAGCTGACTGCCAAAGAATAGATGCTTTTAAACTGTGGTGTTGGAGAAGACTCTTGAGAGTCCCTTTGAATACAAGGAGATCAAACCAGTCCATCCTAAAGGAAATCAGTCCTGAATATTTATTGGAAGGACTAATGCTGAAACTTCAATACTTTGGCCACCTGATGTGAAGGACTGACTCATTAGAAAAAACCCTGATTCTAGGAAAGACTGAAGGCAGGAGAAGAAGTAGAGGACAGAAGATGAGATGGTTGGATGGCATCACTGACTCAATGGACGTAAGTTTGAGCAAGTTCCAGGAGTTGGTGATGAACAGGGAAGCCTGGCATCCTGCAGTCCATGGAGCCACGAAGACTGAGTGGCTGAACTGAACTAACATGCACATATTTCATGGCCTGCAGGCTCACTCACAGTAACTCATGACCAGATACATTTCCACAGATCCAGAATTTTACAGCAAATGAGGCAGTTGTGATTTCACATACATCTTAATGTTTTAATTTCCAAACAAACATTATTTTGAAAACATTATTGTGAACAACAGATCCAAATGTTATTGTCTCAGATGGTTCAAGGTCAAGTAAACTTAATTTCATTACTTTCAGCAATTTTATTTTCTTAAGATTCATACTTCTCTTTTAACTGGTATAATGAAATGTATGCATTATATATAGTGTTGATATCTTTATAAACTGTTTGGGTATACTCCATATTTATTCTTCTTGCTCTAATTTCATGGTTGTTGTGGCTTAAATCATATTGAGAACCCACTTTTTTTCTCAATAATTGCCCCATTTCATTGTAATCTGTTTTTAAGAACTTATTCTCACTCACCCTTTAACTACAGTATTTTTCAATTATATGCTTTTCTGGTTCTGTACTGTATTCATTTTTATAAATCCAAGTTTATTTTATTTTTATTTGGTGAGTATTGACATAAAAACCCTTGACTCTTTCAGATAATTAGAAAGGAATAGCATAAGGATTTAAATTAACTATTGTTTGCTTTCACTGGTTTATAGATTTGTATATTTGGGAGAAAAGTATGCAGAGCCAAATCTTAAAGCAGAGCAGTAAAGTCTTTTATAAAATTCATTGAACTCAAAAATGTTATAGCACATATGTGGAACTGATAAAAAAAAATGAACACACCATTTTTATTGAAATATAGATAAGTTATTAGCTTCAAGGGTGAAACACAGTGATACAGTATTTTATAGATTATACTCAATTTAAAGTTGTCATAAAATGTGGATATTTCCCTGTGCTATACAATATATTCTGTATCTTACTTTAAATTTGTATTTCTTAATTTCCTACCCTTGTCTTGCCCTTTCCAACCTTCTCTCTCCCCATCGATAACCACTGATTTATTCTCTATATCTCTAACTCCTTTTCTGTTTTTTCATATTCATGCATTTATTTCATTTTGTAGATTTCACAGATTAGTGATAAAAATAGTATTTTTCTATCTCTGCTGACTTAAATTCACTAAGCATAATATCTTCCAGGTCCATCCATGTTGATGCAAAAAGTGAAATTTCATTCTTATTTATGGCTAATATTTAATCCTCTGAGTATGTGTGTTTGAGAGAGAGACAGAGAGAGAAAGAGAGACATGTTATTTATCCAGTCATCTGTTAATTGATATTTAGGTTGCTTTTATAACTTAGGTATTGTAAATAATGCTGCTATGAACATTAGGGTATATGTATTTTTTCAAATTAGTGTTTTTCTATTTTTTGGATATATACCTATGAGTGGAATTGCTGGGCCATATGGTAGGTCTATTTCTAGTGTTTTGAAGAAACTCCAAACTTTTTCATAGTGACTGGATCAATCTACATGTCCCCAGCAGTGTTCAAGGGTGCCCTTTTCTCCATATCCTCACCAATGTTTTCTATTTGTAGACTTTTTGATAAAAGCCATTTTGACAAGTGTGAGATATCTTTTTGTGTTTTTTTTTTTTTTTTATTTGCACATCTCTCATTAAAGTGTTGAGCATCTTTTCATGTACCTGTTGATATCTGTATGTAGTCTGGAAAAATATCTATTCCAGTCTTCTGTCCATTTGTCCATTTGTTAGATTTTTTTGTTACTGAGTTGTGTGTGCTGTTCATATATTCTAGATATTAACTCATTATTGGTTGTATTATTTGCAGAGACTTTCTCTTATTCAGTATTTTGGGTTTCCCTGGTGGCTTAGCAGGAAAGAATCTGCCTGCAATGCAGGAGACCCCTGGGTTCAATCCCTGGGTCGGGAAGATCCCCTGGAGAAGGAAATGGCAACTTCCTCCAGTGTCCTTGTCTGGAGAAACTCATGGATAGAGGGCCCTGACAGGCTACAATCTGGGGTTGCAGAGACTCAGACATGACTGAGCAACTAAGCACACAAGCTTTAAAGTTTAAGTTGCTCTCATTTAATTAGCTCTCACTTATTTTTACTTTCATTTCTTTTGCTTTGGGAGATAGAAAAATAGTGCTATAATTTATGTAAAAAAGGTTCTGCCTACATTTTATTCTAGGAGTTTATTGTTTCTTATTTTAGATTTAGGTCTTTAATCCATTTTGTGTGTGCATATAGTGTGAAAAATTGTCCTAATTGCATCCCTTTTCATGTAGCACTCCAGTTTTCTCAGAACAACTTATTAAAGAGACTGCATTTTCCTCATTGTATATTCTTACTTCCTTTGCTATACATTAACTGACTTTATGGAGCTGACTGTGCCTCAGATCATGAACTCCTTATTGCCAAATTCAGACTTAATTGAATAAAGTAGGGAAAACCACTAGACCATTCAGGTATGACCTAAATCAAATCCCTTATGATTATACAGTGGAAGTGAGAAATAGATTTAAGGGACTAGATCTGACAGGTAGAGTGCCTGATGAACTGTGGACGGTTCCTGACATTGTACAGGAGACAGGGATCAAAACCATCCCCATGGAAAAGAAATGCAAAAAAGCAATATGGCTGTCTAGGGAGGCCTTACAAATAGCTGTGAAAAGAAGAAAAGCAAAAAGTAAAGAAGAAAAGGAAAGATATAAGCATCTGAATGCAGAGTTCCAAAGAATAGCAAGGAGAGGTAAGAGAGCCTTCCTTAGCAGTCAATGGAAAATAAATAGAGGAAAACAACAGAATGGGAAAGACTAGAGACTCTTCAAGAAAATTAGAGATACCAAGGGAAAAGTTCATGCAAGATGGGCTCGATAAAGGTCAGAAATGATATGGACCTAACAGAAGCAGAAGATCTTAAGAAGAGGTGGCAAGAATACAAAGAACTGTACAAAAAGATCTTCATGACCAAGATAATCACAATGGTGTGGTCACTTACCTAGAGCCAGACATCCTGGAATGTGAAGTTAAGTGGGCCTTAGAAAGCATCACTATGAACAAAGCTAGTGGAGGTGATGGAATTCCAGTTGAGCTATTTCAAATCCTGAAAGATGATGCTGTGAAAATGCTACATTCAGTATGCCAGCAAATTTGGAGAACTCAGCAGTGGCCACCGGACTGGAAAAGGTCAGTTTTCATTCCAATCCCAAAGAAAGGCAATGCCAAAGAATGCTCAAACTACCGCACAATTGCATTCATCTCACATGCTAGTAAGGTAATGCTCAAAATTCTCCAAGCCAGGCTTCAGCAATACGTGAACCATAAACTCCCTGATGTTCAAGCTGGTTTTAGAAAAGGCAGAGGAACCAGAGGTCAAATTGCCAACATCTTCTGGATTCTAGATCCTGGAAAAAGCAAGAGAGTTCCAGAAAAACACCTATTTCTGCTCTATTGACTATGCCAAAGCCTTTGACTGTGTAGATCACAATAAGTAGTGGAAAATTCTTCAAGAGATGGGAATACCAGACCACTTGACCTGCCTCTTGAGAAACCTGTATGCAGGTCAGGAAGCAACAGTTAGAAATGGACATGGAACAACAGACTGGTTCCAAATAGGAAAAGCAGTATGTCAAGTCTGTATATTGTCACCCTGCTTATTTAACTTATATGCAGATTACATCATGAGAAACGCTGGGCTGGAGGAAGCACAAGCTAGAATCAAGGTTGCCAGGAGAAATATCAATAACGTCAGATATGCAGATGACACCACCCTTATGGCAGAAACAAGAGGAACTAAAAAGCCTCTTGATGAAAGTGAAAGAGGAAAGTGAAAAAGTTGGCTTAAAGCTCAACATTCAGAAAACTAAGATCATGGCATCTGGTCCCATCACTTCATGGGAAATAGATGGGGAAACAGTGAAAACAGTGTCAGACTTTCTTTTTTTGGGCTCCACAATCACTGCAGATGGTGATTGCAGCCATGAAATTAAAAGATGCTTACTCCTTGGAAGGAAATTTATGACCAAGCTGCTGCTGCCTAGCCACTTCAGTCGTGTCCGACTCTGTGTGACCCCATAGACGGCAGCCCACCAGGCTTCCTGGTCCCTGGGATCCTCCAGGCAAGAGTACTGGAGTGGGTTGCCATTGCCTTCTCCATGACCAACCTAGACAGCATATTAAAAAGCAGAGACATTACTTTGCCAACAAGGTCCATCTAGTCAAGGCTATGGTTTTTCCAGTGTTCATGTATGGATGTGAGAGTTGGACTGTGAAGAAAGCTGAGTGTCAAAGAATTGATGCTTTTGAATTGTGGTGCTGAAGACTCTTGAGAGTCCCTTGGACTCCAAGGAGATCTAACCAGTCCATTTAAAGGAGATCAGTATTTGATGTTCATTGGAAGGACTGATATTTAAGCTGAAACTCCAACACTTTGGCCACCTCATGCAAATATACCTCTGTATCTAAATAGGGCAATTATTCTGCATTCAATGTAATTACTGCTATGTTCTACAGACTCTGATGCTGGGAGGGATTGGGGGCAGAGGAGAAGGGGGATGACAGAGGATGAGATGACTGGAAGGCATCACCGACTTGATGGACATGAATTTGAGTGAACTCCGGGAGTCGGTGATGGACAGGGAAGCCTGGCGTGCTGTGATTCATGGGGTTGCAAAGAGTCGGACATGACTGAATCACTGAAATGAACTGAACTGAACTGGCTTTAAGTGCATCATATTTGGTGAGAATTTATGTGGGCATTTTGATAGAGATAGCATTAATCTATAGATTTCTTTGTGTTTTATGGACCTTTTAACAATATTAATTTGTGTAATCCATGGACATGGGATACCTTTTCATTTCTTTGCATCATCTGTATTTTCCTTTATCAGCATTTTATACTTTAGAGTATAGGTCTTTTTTTATCCTTAGTTGAAGCTNATTCTTATGTATTTTATTCCTTTGATGTGATTTAAATGAGATATTTTTTTGCTTTATTCTCCTGATTATTCATTATTAGTATACACAAAAGCATAATTTTGTATATCAATGTTGTCTTCTGCAACTTAATATTACTTCTAATAGTTTTTAATTAGAGATTTTATGGTTTTCTTAGTACAATATTATGTCCTGTGCAATAGTGACAGTTTTATTTCTTTCTTTCCATTATGGATCCTTTTTATTTCTTGTTAGATTGCTGCAGCAAGGACTCACAATACTATGTTAAATAGAAGTGGCAGGAGTGGGTATTCTTGTCTTGTTACTGATTTTAGAAAAGAAAAATATCTTTTCATCATGGAGTATGATGTTAGTTGTGGGTTTGTTATAAATGAACTTTATTCTCTTGAGGTATGTTCCCTCTGTACCAACTCTAATGAGAGTCTTTATCATGGGTTGATGGGAGGTAGAGCTGGAGATGAATGGGCTAGAGCCAGGGCTAGATATGAGCCTGGCATTCTCCTATGCTTTGTGGTCATGGCTCTCTGGTTAGAAATGTGTGCATGTTCCAAGGTGCTAGAGCTAAGGTCCTTAGGATCAGGTCCAAGCTGACACCATTCATTCAAAGTTTTCTGTCCTTGGCAAAACACCTTCACCCCAGTGGCTAGCAGTATGGAAGCAAGAAGAGCTGAAGTGGGTTCCTAGTGCAAGCCTGGGTATATACTAGGCCAGTTCCAGCACATCGGTCAGAGCTCCAGATAGCTCCCAATCCACCACCTCTGTGTCAATGATGGCTGCCCTCTCCCTTTCACATGCAGTGCTATGTCCAAGCAGGCTCTGTCCTCCCAAGTGGCACTCCTCCACAGTGGCAGTGTTTGCCCTAGTGGAGAGTTGTGCTGAAGCCAAAGGGGGCAGAGCTGGCACTCAATGTAGACAAGGTACATGCTGGGATTGTTCTGGCACATCACTAAGACTTCTAGACAGTTTCAATCTGTTTCATCTATCTTGTTTCTGGAAGTAAGTAATAAGCATTTACATGTTCTTCACAAGTAAAACCTTGGTATCTTACAGCCTTTCTGTAAGTACCAATAGTTTTTAAACCAACTAAGGACATTATTCTTCCTGGTGTCAGATCCTAGGGCTGTCGTTGGAATCCCTCACTCTTCAGAAAATTTCTGGCAGCCTTTGATACACCCCACCCCTCTGTGTATGCTCCTAGGGGCACAAGTCCTGATGTGATTACTTATCTTTCTTACCTGGTTCCATGTGGATCTTTCTTTATAGCTTTGGTTGTAGGAGAGTCTTCTGCCAGTTTGTTTTCAGTGAGAATTTCTCAATGTGTATTGTACTTTTGATGTGTTCATAAGTGGAGGTGACCTTGTCATCTTCCGACTCTGCTATCTTGATCTGCTAATTTTTTGAATTAATAAAGGTTACTAGAGGATGGACAGATCTTCTGCTATTTGCCTGTTTTACAGTCCACATGTAGTTGAGAATAAGGAAATAGGATGTTATATATATCATCAGTCCTCTCAGGGATGATAGTAAAATTCTCATGTGTCTACTCCATAGACTATCTCTTAAATTTTCCATGTACAATTTTCATATTGCAATCATTTGAATAATTCTAGTTACTTTTCACTATGTACCACCAGTGGTGGAGATGGAGAAAGATGGTGATGGAGGAGAAGGAAATGGCAACCAATTCCAGTATTCTTGCCTAGAAAATCCCATGGATGTAGGAGCCTGATGGGCTACAGTCCATGGTGTTGCAGAAGAGTTGGACACAACTGAGTGGCTAAACAACACGCACCGCCAATATCACTATCATTGTAAAAATCAATCATTATTTTGATATCTTTATTTGTTTGATGAATCACTTGAGAGATTCATACACTTAATAATCAAATAACAAATTTATGTTGGGTGTTTTCATTAATTCTCATTTATAGAAGAAGAAATTGAACATTTGTACATTTCTAAATTTCCATTCTCATTTGGTCTGGAAATTGAATCTTTTTTCAGATTCATGGATAGCATGCTTTATCTACTACTTCCCAGCATAGAAACAGAAATTTACCTCTTTGAAAAACTCTTGTATTGATACAGATCTTCTTCTTGAAACATCAGTAAGAATTTGAGTTGGGAATCTATCAGTAACGATCAAAAATTATGCAACATTTGGAAGAACCAAAATAGAATTCTTTATTTGTTGTTAAAATGTTTCATTTTATAGGCTATGTTAATAGTATAGTTGTTGTTATTCAGTCACTAAGCCCTGACTTACTTTGTGACCCCATGGACTGCTGCATTCCAGGCTTTCCTGTCCTTCATTATCCCCTAGAGTCTGCTCAAACTCATGTCCATCAAGTCAGTGATGCTAACCATCTCAAACTCTGCTGCCACCTTCTTATTTTTTATTCAATATTTCTCAGCAACAGTGTCTTTTCTAGTGAGTTGGCTCTTCACATAAAGTGGCCAAAGTATTAGTTTGATCTCCTTGCAGCCCAAGGGACTCTGAAGAGTATTCTCCAGCACCACAAATTGAAAACATCAATTCTTAAATGCTCAATCTTCTTCATGGTCCAACTCTCACATCCTCACATACTGGAGAGACTATAACTTTGACTATATGCACCTTTGTTGGCAAAGTGATGTCTCTCTCTGCTTTTTCATATGCTGTCTAGGTTTGCCAAGGAACAAGCATATTTTAATGTCACGGATAATGTCATTGTCTGTAGTGATTTTGGAGACCAGGAAATTAAAATCTGTCAGTACTTCCACTTTCTCCCTTTCTATTTCCCATGAAGTTATGGGACCAGATACCATGATCTTAGTTTTTTACACTGAGCTTTAAGCCAGCTTTTTCATTCTGCTCTTTCACCCTTATCAAGAAACTCTTTAGCTCCTCTTTACTTTCTGCCATTAAAGTGGTATCATCTGCATAGCTGATGTTATTTTTCACAGCAATCTTGATTCTAGCTTGTGCCACATTCAGCCCAGAATATTGCATGATCTACTCTGCATAGAAGTTAAATAAGCAGGGTTCAGTTCAGTTCAGTTGCTCAGTTGTGTCCGACTCTTTGTGACCCCATGGACCGCAGCATGCCAGGCCTCCCTGTCCATCACCAACTCCCGGAGTTCACTCAGACTCATGTCCATTGAGTTGGTGATGCCATCCAACCATCTCATCCTATGTCATCCCCTTCTCCTGCCTTCAATCTATCCCAGCATCAGGGTCTTTTCCATGAGACAGTTCTTCACATCAGGTGGCCAAAGTATGGGAGTTTTAGCTTCAACATCAGTCCTTCCAGTGAATATTCAGGAGTGATTTCCTTTAGGATGGACTGGTTAGATCTCGTTGCTGTCCAAGGGACTCTTCAAGAGTCTTCTCCAACACCACAGTTCAAGAACATCAATTCTTCACACTCAGCTTTCTTTATAATCCAACTCTCACATCCTTACACTACTAGAAAACCACAGCTTTGACTAGATGGACTTTGTTGGCAAAGTAATGTCTCTGATTTTTAATATACTGTCTAGGTTGGTCATAACTTTTCTTCCGAGGAGCAAGCATCTTTTAATTTCATAGCTGCAGTCACCATCTGCAGTGATTTTGGAGCCCCCAAAAATAAAGTCTGTCACTTTCCACTGTTCCCCCATCTATTTGCTATGAAGTGATGGTACCAGATGCCATGATCTTCGTTTTCTGAATGTTGAGCTTTAAGCCAACTTTTTCACTTTCCTCTTTCACTTTCTGCAAGAGGCTCTTTAGTTCTTCCCTTTCTACTGTAAAGGTGGTGTCATCTGCATATCTGAGGTTATTGATATTTCTCCCAACAATCTTGATTCTACACACAAGTTAAATAAGTGGGGTGAGAATATATAGCCTTGACATACTCCTTTCCCAATTTGGAACCAGTCTGTTGTTCCATGTCCAGTTCTAACTGTTGCTTCATGACCTGCATACAGGTTTCTCAGAAGGCAGGTAAGGTGTTCTATTTAAGAATTTTCCACAGTTTATTGTGATCCATGCAGTCAAAGTCTTTAGTGTAATCAATGAAACAGAAGTAGATTTTTTTTTATATAGAATCCCATTCCTGTCTTTGAGATCCAACAAATATTGGCAATTTGATCTCTGATCCTTTACCTTTTTTAAATACAACTTGCACATCTGGAAGTTCTCTGTTCCTGTACTATTGAAGCCTAACTTAAATGATTTTGAGCATAACCTTGCTAGCATGTAAAATGAGCACAGTTGTACAATAGTTTAAACAGTCTTTGGTATTGCCTCTCTTTGGGATTGAAACGAAAACAGCCTTTTCTAATCCGAGGCCACTGCTGAGTTTTCCAAATTGGCTGATATACTGAGTATAGCACGTAAGATTTGAAGTAGCTTAGCTGGCATTGCATCACGTCTGCTAGCTTTGTTCATAATAATGCTTCCACTTGACTTCACACTCCAGGATGTTTGGCTGTAGGTGAGTGACCACACCATCCTGGTTATCCGGGTCATTAAGACCTTTTTTGTATAGTTCTTCTATGTATTGTTGCTACTTCTTAATCTTTTGTGCTTCTCTTAATTCCTTACTGTTTCTGTCCTTTATTGTGCCCATCCTTGCATGAAATATTCCCTTGATATCTCTAATTTTCTTGAAGAGATCTCTAGTCATTCCCATTCTCATGTTTACCTGTATTTCTTTGCATTGTTCATTGAAGAAGGTCTTCTTATCTCTCCTTGCTCTACTCTGGATCTCTGCATTCAGTTGAGCATGTTTTTCCCTTCCCCCCTTGCTTTTTGCTTCTCTTCTTTCCTTAGCTATTTATAAAGCCTCTTCAAACAACAACTTTGCCTTCTTGCATTTCTCTTTCTTTGGGTTGATTTTGGTTACCACCTCTTGCATAATGTTGAGAACCTCTGTTCATTATTCTTCAGGAACTCTGTCTACCATATCTAATCACATGAATCTATTTATCACCTCCACTGAATAATCATAGGGGATTTGATTTAGGTCACACCTGGATGGCCTAGTGATTTTCCCTCCTTTCTTCAATTTCAATCTAAATTTTGAAATAAGATGCTCATGATCTGAGCCTAACTCAGCTCCAGGCCTTATTTTTGCTGACCACTTAAAACTTCTCCAGCATTGGCTGCAAAGAAGATAATCAGTCTGTTTTCAGTATTGACCATCTGATGATGTCCATATGTAGAGTCCTCTGTTGTGTTGTTGAAGGTGTTTGCTATGTTCAGTGTGTTCTCTTGACAAAACTCTTTTAGCATTTTCCCTGCTTCATTTTTTACTCCAAGGCCAAGCTTGACTGTTACTCTAGGTGTCTCTGACCTCCTACTTTTGCTTCCAATCCCCTACAATGAAAAGGACATCTCTTTTTGGTGATAGTTTTAGAAGTTCTTGTTGACCTTCATAGAACCATTCAATTTCATCTTCTTCAGTATTATTGGTTGAATTCGTGGAGATGTGGATTAATGTGATGTTGAATGGCTTGCATTGGAAACAAATCATATCATTTACCTAATGCTAAAATACTATTTTTTCTCTGTCGTTCCATTACATCAAAATGGTATTTTCAGTACTTTTAAATGATGATTTAGAAAAAAGTCAAGACTCACCAAATATCATGTTTACCTGTACTTTTTAAAAAGACCAGATTAACTTTAATATTTTATATCTATCTTAAATTCTGTACTATATCATCAATATGTTAAATTA
>SJYQ01004837.1:14543-24863 GCA_006410935.1 Redunca redunca | reverse complement strand
TAGAACTTACTCATCTTTATAACTGGGAGTTTGTGCCCTTTGAACAATATCTATCCACTTTCTCCACCCCTCAGCAAGTAGTAAACACCATTCTAGTCTCTATTAATTGGGTGCTTTTATCTTATAGTATTTATCTTTCTCTGTTTTACTTAGCATACTACCCTCAAGGTCCATCTATATTAGATACTATACACCTTAAACTACACACAAAAATCAACTCAAAATGGTTTGAAGACCTGAAACTGTAAAACTCCTAAAAATAAACATAGGGAAAAAGCTCCTTCACACTAGTCTCAAAAGTGATTTTTTGGGGGGTAACAGAAGTAAAAGGTGACCAAAGCAAAAATAAATAAGTGGGACTACATTGAACTAAAAAAACTTCTTCTCAGCAAAGAAAAACAACAGAATCAAAAGGCAACCTAGGGAATGGGAAAAAATGTTTGCAAGTTGCATATCTGATAAGGGGTTGATTAATATCCAAAACATGTTCTCGTACCTTCTGATAGCAAAAAAATTAAGCAATCTAGTAAAAAAAATGAGCAAAGGAACAGAATAGACATTTTTCCATAGACGATGTAAAAATGGCCAACAGATACATGAAAGGTGCTCAATGTCATTAATTATCATGGGCATACAAATCTAAATCAGAATGAGATATCACCCACACTTGTTGAAATGGCTCTCTTCAAAAAGACAAGGGTTAACAAGTACTGGTGCGGATATGGAAAAAGGGAACCCTGTTGCACTATAGGTGAGAATGTATATCAGGCAGCTACTATGGAAAACATTAGGGAGGTTCCTCAAAAAATTAAAAATGGTAGTATGTAATCCAACAATCTGTCTTCTGGGTATGTCTCCAAAGGAAGTGAAACTAAGATCTCAGAGTTCTTGGTACATGAACTGCCAAGTTTATTGTAGCATTTTTCACAAGAAAAGCATTTTTCAAAGAATATGGGAGAAAAAACCACAAGTTTATATCAATGATGAATGGATAAAGAGGACGTGATATTTTATATCTCTCTCCATACACACACACACACACACACACACACACACACAGATCTGTGTGTGCGTGTGTGTGTGTGTTAGCAACTACGATGCCTCCAGCTTTGTTCATCTTTCTCAAGATTGCTTTAGCTATGCAGGATCTTTTGTGGTTCCATTCCCTGTGGCTCAGATGGTAAAGAATCTGCCTGCAATGCAGGAAAGAAAGAAAGAAAGTTAAGTCGCTCAGTCGTGTCCGACTCTTTGCGACCCCATGGACTGTAGCCCACCAGGCTCTTCCATCCATGGGATTCTCCACGCAAGAATCCTGGAGTGGGTTGCCATTTGGAAGACCTGGGTTTAATCCTGGGGTCAGAAAGATCCCCTGGAGAAGGGAATAGCTACCCACTCCAGTATTCTTGCCTGGAGAATTCCATGGATAGAGGAGCCTGGCAGGCTATATAGTCAATGCAGTTGCAAAGAGTTGGACACAACTGAGTGACTAACACACATACTGTGAAGACCTTTAGAATGTCTTTTTCTATGTGAAAAATGCCATTGGAATTTTTATAAGGATTGCACTGAGTTTGAAGATGGCTTTGGATATTATAGGCATTTTATTAATTCTTCCAATCCTTGAGCGTAAAGCATCTTTCCATTTGTTTGTGTCATCTTTAATTTTCTTTCATCACTGTCTTACGGTTTCAATGTAAAGATCTTTCCCCTCCTCAGTTAAATTTATTCTTAAATATTTTATTCTTTTTGATGCTATTGTAAAGGGGTTTGTTTACTTAGTTTCTCTTTCTGATAGATCACCGTTAGCTATATTAATAGAAACACAGCTGATTTATTTCCTCCCCGTCCCTAGATCCTTCCTTGTGTCACCAGGATTTTGGCAGTAGCTATGTCCCTCTGAGGCCATGCCTCAATTCTGATAGCCCCTGGTCTACATGACTAGTTTTGATCAGATTCTCCTAACACCCTTTCCTTTCTGTGTCCCCCTCAGGCATAAGTAATAATGCCTCCAACTAACATTATTCTTTAGAGACTTTATAATTGCTTGCTGGTTCTTTAAACATGTGCAAACTTATGAAAATTGTCCCTTCATTATTTTATTATATGTTAAATTTGACCATTTGACAGAGGCTTTTCTCTATTTCTAAAAGCCTGTCTGATACTCTCATTNGTCTGATACTCTCATTTATCCAGAAGTTCTTATAAAGAAATGTACACTATAAGCTATGCAAACAGAGCTATAGTCGAATGTAGGCTTTAAAATATTCATTAATAATTTTCACAGATAGAATACAAAATATGCATTTAGTAAGAAATTTTTCAAGGGGAGTAGACCCAGAATCTTCTATCTATACATTCCTTACCTTTTATCTTCGAAGAATCACCGATAGCCAGGCTTTCTAAATTCTGAAGCTCTGAGATCAGCTTAACATTTAATTTCTTTTCATCAACATGCACAACCAGTTGCCAAGTCTAGCCATATTTTCTGTGGCAATGCTAGATTTCATGCTAAGCCACTTGTCCAAGTCTTGACTGTGGCTTTGTGTAAATCATGACATAATTTTAAATTATTTTCCTTTTGCCATTTTAGATATTTTACATTGTTACTCACAGAAATCCAGGAACAACCCAGGGTTGGATATAAATTTATAACTAACCTTCAATGTTTCTGCCTACAAAAAGTCAATAACATGTTTGTCCTTTTCTCTGTTTATCGTTTACCCTGAAAATCATGTTTTTGTCAATTCCTTGAAATGAGATCCTCCTTTTAAACCTAACAATCTTTGAATAAATCATTCCAAATTTATGGGTACAATTCGTTATCAGAAATCATCTTCATTGATTGAAGTTCTGTAGAATACAGTTCTATAGAATCATAGACTTCAGAATACTTCAGAAAAATCAATGGAAGTTTAGTCTAATCTTTAACTTTTAAAAAAAAAAAAAAAGTTTTCCCCAAGCATCCGTGGGGCTGGTGCACTGGGATGACCCAGAGAGATGGTATGGGGAGGGAGGGGGGAGGGGGGTTCAGGATTGGAAACACATGTACATCTGTGGCAGATTCATGTTGATGTATGGCAAAACCATACAGTATTTAAAGTAAAATAAAGTAAAATTAAAAAAATAAAAATAAAATAAAACAGAAAAAAAATAGTTTTCCCATTCATCTTGCTTCAGTCATTGTCAGTTTTCACAACCAGCAGTATTGTTTCTCTACATATGGCTTGCTGACCAGGGCTCCCTATGAAAGTTGCTGCCCTTGAGGTTAAGAATAACAAGAGGAAGTAGCCAAGACTTGCTGTGTGCCAAATGGGGTGTCACTACTTGGTTTTCATTCCAGAAGTGCTGTACTCCCTAAAATGAGCCAAAATTAGGGAATCAGGAGAAGAGTGTAGAAACCTGGGGGTAAAAGTGAAGAATGTATCTTTAAGGAGTTAAGCACAGGTAGAAAGAAAGAAGCAGCAGAAAGGGAAATGTAGTATGTGATGGAGAAATATCGTCTATCCTGTATCGTGCCCTGGTGCAGCTCATCAGCAGAGGGTGGGACTATAAAGGGGCCGTCTTTTCCTTGGCTGTCCTCTGAGGTGCTTCTGTATCAGTGCTTGTTCAGAAGCGGGAGGGGTTTATAGGCTGTCACCCCATGAGACATTGGCAGAAGACCTCAGGAAGCCAGAGTGGCCTGAGCCTCTCTTCCTATGCCTTGGCATCCCTTCACGAATGACTGAGACAGGCAGGTTGTGAAGAGGAGTGAAAAGCTGAATAACTATCTGTGAAAGATCTGAATTAAAATCTATCAGGGTTTAGCTGATAAAAGGCAAACTAGCCTTATGAAAGAAAAGGGTGGGGAGGAAGGAAGGAGATATAAAGGAAGGAATGAAGGAGAAAAAGGAAGGAAGGAGAAAGAGAAAGAGCAAAAACTCAAGTACAAAAGAAGAAACCAGAGCAGGAGCCACTTTGTGTCTGGGAAATTCAAATGTAAGGAGCCTGTAATTTGGGTCACCTTTGGCACATCAGATACAAGGGTTAAACAGGTAATGTATTTTGCCAGATCTGGGCATTAAGCTAATATGTTAACATCTGTGATCAAAATCTAGTCAAGATCAGAAGCTAGATGCAGATGAGCATACAGCTTGTGCAATCTCAGTGTGTGGAACTGCGTGAAATTCTGATAAGAGAAGGATGGCCACTTTCTATTAAACTGAGGAGCACACAGTGAATAGAGTGATTATTGGTCAATATTCATTGGTAACCCAAATGAGTACTAGTAATTTAATCACAGTGCGAGTTCTCATTAATTTTTGGTGACTTAAAAAAATGCACTCTTAAGGGTGCTTTTCATTTTTTCTTATTTTCCACTTGCACTTCACAGTTTGTCTTTGGGCATATCAAGCTTGGGAATCCCAAATGTTTCTCTCTGGAGAGAATCTGAGTGGCTCTAGACAGATGGAAAAATGGACCGTCTGATGTTATCACTGCACACAATGTTAAGTCTGGATAACATAAGGGTGAATGGCCAACTGCCTAGATAAAACCACCGATTCTCTGGATGTACTGATTTTTCCCCCCCAATAACTACTCTTCATCATGGGAATTTATTTTCAAGCAGAGCAGAGATCTGGTTGCTTGGAAGAAGAAAAACAAGTAAGACAAATTTAAAAGAATGAAAGAAAAGACTGTTAAATGCAGTGTTTGTTTTTTATTGCTGTCTCTGACTAACCTTTTAGTTTCCCAGAGTTGTTAAAGTCAGCAACAGTAGGACCTTAAAGGATTAAATCTTAGAGAATGATCCAAATACTATAACCTTGAGTGAATATGGTATATCTTTTTTTTTTTTCTGTTCAGTGTGTTTTTTTTCCCCAAACAAGAAAATTCCTCTTGCAAGGCTGTCATAGTGGAATTCTCACTAGGTGCTATAATAAACTACAGAAAAAAAAAATTCCCTCTACCTATCTGATGAGTCCTTAAGGGATATAAAAAATAAATAGCTACAACTACAACAAAAAAGAAGTCTAATGATTCCAGAAAGGGTATCAATAATTGGGCTATTGTTGTTAAGTCACCTTTAAAGAAATGTTTGAACAATGACATAGAGGCACTGTGTATCTTGAAACTGGTGTTCTGACCCTAATACATTGTTGAACCTGGCATTTAAGAGATGACCTAAGTAGGATCCCATATAAAAGACTCACTCAAATATTTGTGGACAGAGACCATGACTTTCTTGTCCATTAACTTTGGTGAATGCTTAATATAGAGTTTGACACAGAGCAACAATTCCAAAAACAGATGAAGAAACTAGTTTGTTATCCTACCCCTCTCCTAGCTCTGTATTTTTCCTTTTTAACTTTTCTTGTTTAGCATCTCTTTTTTTTAAATCAGTTTATCATCATTTCTTACTGTTCTTCCTCATATATATGGTCCTAAATTTCCTAGGTTTGCACTGACTTTTCTGTCTTTATGCTTCATCTGCCCATTTATGTTTGACACATTTATAGCACCCATAGGTAACATCTCCTTGGGCATGACAAAGTCCCAAATATACTCTTGTCTTTACGTGTTTCTTGTAGCTTAATCACCCCAACGCTCAAAAATTAATGTGCCAGGAACCACTTTATCTAGATTCATGGTTCCTAAAGATTTAATTCTTGTGATATAAATTATGGCTTATTTTCTAAAAATTGTCTGCTTTTTAATGACACGATTTCTCAAGTGAGGCTGGGCAAATATTGAGACCAACTTTGATATCCATTGCCATTTATTGGAGTTGACTCCTAGAGTAGAACATGAAATGAGAAGCCAGCAACTCTTAAAGGTTAATAATGTATGTCAGGGCATCTTCTATAGACTGAATGTTTGTGTCCATCCACAATTCATATGTTAAATTCTAAAGCCCATGTGATCATATTTGGAGATGGGATCTTTGAGAAGTGAGTAGGTCATGAGAGTGAAGCCCTCGGGAACAGAATCAATACCCTGATACAAGAGAACCGAGAGATCTCCTTTGCACTTTAGGACATGTGAGGCTACAGTGAAAAGAATGATTTCTGTGAACCAGGAAGTGTGCTCCCACCAGACAATGAATCTGCTGGCATCTTGATCTTGGGCTTCCTTCTCTTCAGAAGTGTAAGAAATAAATTTATCTTATCTATAAGCTACTCAGTCTATGATACTTTATTATTGCAGCTTTAGAAGACTAAGACAGCATCCTTAATAATTTTTCTAATATTGCAGCCTAAATCATGTCTGTGTTCGGGATGTGTGATTTACGTTGATATGACGAGTTGCAGCCATCACAAACCAAACTATTTCCTTTGTCAGTTTCCTTTCTCTCAACAAAGATAAGTAAATTCAAATGCTTTTCCAAAAATGGTTGTATCTGGTGATGTGTTGCAAACAACATAAAGGAGAGGTTGTAACAACAAATGCTTGTTACAGAACTATCTGTTCCCTGAGTCATTTTGAGAAGGGGAAATCTTATTCCCTATATATTGGATTGCAGATTCAGGCTTTTTAGTCATGTCTGTATAAGTGACCTGGTGTGGGCTTCACTGTCTTCTAGTTTTTTTTCATTATCTACCAATCCCAGAAGATCAGTAGCAGTCTTGCAATACATTTCTTTTTCTATCCGGAGGCGTTGGTATATATTGCATGTAATATAGCTAAGAAAATGACTGCTATCTTCTTTCAAGTGAATGAGCTTTCCCCATAATTTTTTTTCACTTTCAGAAACATTATTCATATCTTTGATCTGGAATAGTTCAAATCCATATGGTATTTTCTTCACTTCTTGGATTCTGTACACATATAAGATTCCAAGCAATTCATTTTGTAGTGTAATCAAATGAAGGTGAGTCACAAATGTTTTCAACTTGTCAACATGCTCAGTAGCTGAATCCATTTATTGGAAGCAGTACTTTCAAAATTGTGAACAAAACCCAAGTCAAAATTACTGTAGCAAAATATTCTGATTTCCATACATTAAACAAGTATTTCTTGAATACCTATTCTACACAGGACTTTATGCTAAGTGATAATCCCTTTATTATGTCTGTGTGTGTGATGACAGATTAATTATTGGCTTTTTATTTCCTACAAAAGAGTACCAAGAGAAATTTCTCATTGCTATTAGCTACAAAAGCATCATTAGTGAAGTAGTTGTGGAACCTATTGTTCCTGTTAAAATTGCAAGCGAGTCTTTGTCCGTTTGCACTTAAACATTCATCGTACAGATAATATTTGTTTTGAGCAGTAGGAAGTTTACTTTATTATCTCTGTCATTTTCTGACTGAACTCCATACCTTTAAGTAAACATCACTGATAAAAAAAAAATGGTGGACTATGTTGATAATGTAGTGTGGTGGGATGAGCCCAGGTTTCTCTGACTCTCTTACATATTGAATTTAGAGATCAGAGTGAAGCTATCTGGGCATGATGCCCTTCATTAATAGTTAACACAAGGAAACTTTTAACATCCCCAGATCAGGGAAAGGGGAAAAACTCTTTTAATATAAGAAGATGCCTTTTGGTTAGAAATCAGGTCAAAGTCAAAGTAGATAAGGAAGAGGGATTTCTTTTGTGGCCCAATTGGGAATATTTGAAAGGAAATTGTCTCCTGCAAGTTGAGATATGAATAATTTCAAACATATTTTAAAGAAAAAGAAATAGAATGGAAGCCTTTCACTATTCCAAACCCCATTGATGGGACCAAAAGAGACCCCTCACCACTAAGCCTCTGGGCAGAACCAGCAGTAACTGGGCAGATGAAATGCCATTCACATTCACTGTAACCAGAGCGTCACGTTTGCAAGTCTTAAGGGGCTAAATTGATTCCCTTAGGCTGAGATGATAGCTCAGAAGGTTGGGGCCCTGAAAGTGCAGAAAGCCAATTGCTTATTAAGAGAAGATGAGGGAAAGGAGTTGGAATGAGCAAGTTAGGAGCAAGACAAAAAGATCATGTACATGCTTGAGGAGGCCTATGGAATGTCCCTGGAGAAATTCCGCTTGCACCCTTCATGCACAGCTCACAGTGGCCCAGGAGTATGACGTGTCTCTCTGCACGGTGCTTTAGTGGTGCTAGCTTGCTGTGTTCCTTCTCCACCCACACCCCATCACAGTCTGTTTGGTTTGGGAACAGTTGTCTGATTCAGTCGTGACCTTCTTGTGGCTTCATTAAATCCTGGGGAAGAAGCATGTATTTTTTATTCTGGGAAAAACAGGCCAGACAGTATTGGAAATAGGTAGGGGGGAGGTCACTCTGCCCTTCCAGACCATCTTCCTCTGTAGTCTGCTGAGCATGCAGATTGTGAATTCCAAGAAGGAGACCCAGGAACTTAATGTTATTTCAAACCATTTATTTTAAATAGTGAGTCTACTCATTGTTCAACTTGACAATAAATTTCAGTTTTATACCCACAAATAGTCTAAAGAGTCTAAATTCTGTTGCCAGAATTTTCTGAAACAGTCTATGTTCATTTCAGGTTTCCAGAGAAATGTTAGCAAGTTTTATATCAACAAAGCAAAATACTCTAAATGACTGGCTCCTTCTCAAATTCTGGTGGTACGTACCCCCTTCTCCTACACACACAGACACACACACTGTCAGTACTAGACACTAGGTAAGCATATCAAGCATGTGAATGTAAGAGAACCATACTATAAACAAATATATAATAGTAATCAGTGACTAACACAATGGAAAAATGCCTTCTCTAGACTTGAACACAGCACATACTCTTTACATCAGTGGTGTTCAACCTTGACTGCCCATTAGAATCACTTGGGAAATAGTTAAAAATCTCGATGTTGTAAAATGCAGTATTTCCTGCCTTATTGGTGCATGAGGATGTAACAGCCGTCAACGATTTGGGGCTTCCACATGTGAATGAGAGTCCCAAAAGGGAAAACAATGTCTAGGATCCCGGAGATGCTACCACCCCTTATGGTGATTGCTGAGGAGCTGGGAGGTGGGGTGGGTGGGAAAGGATAGAAGTCAAAAAACAGGTTGCTGGCCCCAGATAGCTGAGATGCATATGAAAGAAGAAGTGATTTCAATGAGAACAGATGTTTGCATCTTCCCATACATAGAAGAGTGCTAAATTCCTTGAAATATCTGGTTTTCTTTAATTAACAATAAATTTTGATGTTCAAACTGCCTGTACCACTTTGTTACAAACTTCTCTATGTCCTGATTCTTTCCCCAGCCTCCTTGAAGCAGTTTCTCAGAGCTCAGGGGTGCTGCCACCCATGCTTAAAGTCCTAAGATTTTCACACCGAATAAAACAACTCTCAACTTTCAGGTTGTGACTGTTTTTTAAGTCGAGGATACTAAGGCCACACAGCCCATGCCATTAAATCACAATCCCTGGGACTTGGATCCAGCAGCCAGAGTTTTATAAACTGCACGTGATTCCAGTATACAGCTAAGTTTGGGAATCAATACTTTAGAGGATCATTTACAGCTTTATTGAGGACTCTCCCTTCAATATCTTTTATTATATAGTTTATACCTCTATAAAAGACATAGATCTGACATAACACAGACCTCCAAAGATGCAAACTCACTTTATTAAGATACAAATTTGTGGTAGGTGTGAGTCTTTCATAAGTCATATGTTTTAATAGGGGCTGTAGTTCTGAGAGCACATGTTCTTTATACACAGACAGCTCTCACAGGGTTAGGGGTTCTCATGTGATTCATCACTCCTGTGGTGCATATTAGCACCTACAGTGAAAGTCCACAGAGGCAAGCATCATTAGCAGGATGCCAGTGGAGTCAGGGGAAAAAAATCAATGTAGCCCAGTCATTGCCAGCATTGGGAAGCATTTGATATTTAATATTTGCAGGAGTGCAATGCGGAAATGCCATTTTCTATTGATTTGCATTCCGTGGAAAGGTGGCAGGGAGGCACAGCTGTCCTTTAAGAGCTCTCATAAACCCGACAATGTGGTTTTCATGCCATTGTGGTATTTAGTGTTGTAACTGATCTCAGTCATTTTATATTCCCATATTCTGATGGGGGCAATATATGCCACTGAAAACTGAAATAGAAAACAAGAGTTTAGTTGTATTCTTCAAGACCCTGTGTACTTTTTCTGTACAATCTTTATTTTCCAAATCCATATGTTTTTGAAATTAGAATAACTGACTGAGACACTGAATCTTCCCAGGCGGTCACTTTGCCAGAATCATTTCTGTTGTTCTTAGCTCTTCCTTTCCCTTTTCTTTTTCTTTACTTCTTACTCCTAAGTTAGTGTTAGAACATAGAGAAAGGGAAAGGGAATGTGTACTAGTATAGTTCTTATTAACAACTCTCTTGAGCA
>SJYQ01004836.1:267385-284883 GCA_006410935.1 Redunca redunca | reverse complement strand
AAGAAAAGAAGGGTCCCTGGTTCAGTGTCTCAGCTCATAGCATCACCCAGGACGCAAGTTCTTTCTGTCCTTCTATGCTGCCACGCCCAGCTTGTTGCTTTCTGTACTTAGGCTCGTCACCCAGAGGTTAATGACACTGCTGCATCCTGGTTAGCTGTTACGGCTCAGGGCCGCTGCAGTTCCATCCTGCTCGGTGTCACACATTTGTTGTCATCAGGAAGTAATGGCACGGCCTTCTTCACGCTCCTTTTGTCTTTAATCAAAGTGCTTCTCAGAAGCTGCCGACATTTGGTGGCCTTTGAAGAAGTATCTGGGGAGTGTTTCTGTGCTCTCACAGAGATACCCGATAGCCGGACTGAATGTGATGTCCGGAATCACAGCAGCCATGTTGTGATCAGCCTTGGGATGTGGCCAAGAAGATGATGGGCTGAAAGATGGAAGCAGAGTTCTTGTGGGCATCACTTAGTCACCAATCTTCCTGCACCTGGAGCTTAGTATACTAAATAATAGCAAGTTTTATATACCAAATAATGCCAACCTGGACTTAGTGTATTAAACAATAAATTTACCCACTTTCTAATCCTGTTCTTGTCATCCAAAGCATCGTGACTGATACATTCATTGGAAGACTTTGTCTTTCTTTTAAAAAAAAAATCTTGACTTTTTTGGTCTGCTTTTAAAAAAATGAAGGGTAGTTGGTTTACAATATTATGTTAGCTTCTGGTGTACAAAATAGTGGTTTGATATTTTTGTAGATTGTGCATCATGCTAGGGTTATTAGGATATTATTGACTGTATTCCCAGTGCTGTTCATTGTATCTCTGTGACTTTTTATAACAGATCATTTGTACGTCTTAATGCTCTTCACCTGGTTTGCGCATTGCTCCACCCCTCCTCCCTTTCGGCAGTTTTGTCTCTGTACCTGAGTCTGTTCCTGTTTTGCTATATTTATTCATTTGTTTTTTAGATTCCACATCTAAGTGAAAACATACGGTATTTATCCTTCTCTGTATGACTTATTTCACTTAGCATTGATCCCTGTAGGTCCATCCATGTTGTCACAAATGGCAAACTTTCCTCCTTGATGGCTGAGTGACAGCCCATTGTGTAATATCCCTGTGTTTTCTCTATCTGCCGTTCTCTCAGTGGCCATTTAGGTTGTCTCCATGTCTTGGCTATTGTGAATGATGCTTTAGTGAACACAGGGGTGTGTGTTTGTTTCTTTTTGAATTAGTGTTTTCATTTTCTTTAAGTAAATACCCAGGAGTTGAAATGCTAGATTGTATGATAGTTCTGTATTAATTCTTTGAGGAGCCTCTGTACTCTTTGCCATAGTGTCTGCACCAATTTATCAATATATTCCCACCTCCAGCGCTGGAGGGTTCCTTTTCTCTACATCCTCACCAATACTTGTTATTTCTTGTCTTTTTGATGAGAGCCATTCTGACAGGTTGGAAGACTTGATCTTTCATCTGCCATTTGACGTTTTCTATGAGAAAAAGAGTTTCTTACTGTTAATCATGTGGAAAGTGGCTTAGTGATCATACCAAGTTGCTGTGAAAGATGAACGATTTTTAAGGACTGTAGATATTTGATAACATGTGCGAATCTTGTCACTGTATCTGCATAAATTTCACCTTTTCCTCTCATGATGGCCTTGCAAGACATCTGCTTAGAATTGACCATTTGGAGTTTGGATTAGGAGATTTGTGAGGCCATTATTAATCAGAGATTAATGTCTTCCTTTATAATCTTGCCAAATCTTTTGATTCGCTGGCACGAAATCTTATTGGGGGCCAATGTTATTAGTAGAAGGAGCTGCGTGGCAATGTTAGGATTTGAGTAAACTGGAGATTTACTACATTCAAAAATTAGTCACAGGTATTTATGACCCTGTAAAGAAAGGTTGAATGATTTTATGATAACCTTAATCCAGGCAAATGAATTGAATGGAAAATATCCAAGTGAAGAACTTGCAGAATATAGAATTAGAAGATTCCAGTCTGTTTTCATTTGATTAATGTGACTTTTAAAAAGAAATCTGGTCATTCCCCGACCCCTTACTATCAAGTTGGTCAGGTGACCGGGGTAATTTGCATATTCACTGCCATTTTATTTTTACTTCATTTTGTGCAAGGATTTATCAGTAGGTATTTGATTGATCAGCTGTGTTGAATTACTAGTTACTATTGGTGCCACAAAATTAGGGCCCAGTTCTCTGCTGTCAGAGTGTAGCATCCCGACCAGATTGGAGAAGTTATCTAGATAATTACAATATGACAAGAGCTTTGCAAAAGGTGCTGTAATGGTGGAAGTGTTCAGATGTTAAGACTTTGGGTTCTGGTGGCTCAGACGGTAAAGAGTCTGTCTACAGTGTGGGAGACCCAGGTTCGATCCCTGGGTTGGGAAGATCCCTTGGAGAAGGAAATGGCAATCCACTCCAGTACTATTGCCTGGAAAATCCCATGGACAGGGGAGCCTGGTAGGCTACAGTCCATGGGGTCGCCAAGAGTCGGACACGACTGAGCGACTTCACTTTCACTTTCAGTGAAGAAGTGTGTTTTTGTTTGTTAACTTGTTTGCTTATTTTAGTATTCCCTTTGTACTCTGCTTTTTGTAACAGGATTAGAAAAGTATTCATGTATTAAAACAAAAAGTAAAAATTCCTTGCAATCCTGCTGGTCAGAATTTATGAAAATTAAAATTTGATTTATTTCCATTTGACTTTTGGCATATTCAATATGTTCCCAGTATTTGTCTCTCTACATACAGATATTCCTTTTTTAAAAATTGTGAGAACAATGCATGTATAATCAGAAGCCACTTTCCCGCCTTAACTGCTGAGTGTTTTCCATATTGAGTTTTCTTTGAAATGAAAATTTTAGTGACTTTATAATGTTTCCCTGTATAATTCTACATAATATGCCTAACATTGCCCTTTATTGGTCTGTTTGGGGTTTTTTTTTTTCCACTTGCAATATTTGAGTGCTGTGACTATCTGTAGTGGAAAGAGGGTTCTTTTGTTGCAAGGGGCAGACACCCACCTTGAGTCATAAGAGGCAGAACGGGAACTTTGGTAGCTCTCAATACCAACCCCAGAACGGGCCAAGGTGAGTCGTCTCAGGAATCGAGACCTGGCTCCGAATTCTCCATTGACCTGTGGGATTGGCTTTGTGCTCCTGGTTCTCTCCGCTGGCGCTTTGGGACAGTTTGCTGGTGATGCTGGGGCTGGCCCTGCGCATCGCAGGAACTGTTGCATCCATTGTTTAGTCACTGAGTCGTGTCCGGCTCTGTGACCCCATGGACTGTAGCCCTCCAGGCCCCTCTGTCCATAGGATTTCCCAGGCAGGGTTACCAGCGTGGGTTACCATTTCCTTCTCCAGGGGATCTTCCTGACCCAGGGATCGAACCCGTGTCTCCTGCCTTGGCAGGTGGATTCTTTACCACTGAGCCACTGAGGAAGCCCATAGCATCCATGGCCCCACCTTAAAAGTCAGGCAGCGCCTCCTCCCCGCCCCCCCTCATGCTGGCGATTCATCACACCTTTGTGCTTGTTCCATTCCCGGGGATGAAACGTTCATGCCAGTTGTGCTGGGATTGAGACTCACCAAGTTGAAGTTTGAACCCCCATCTCCACCCCTCTAGGGAAGGACTCCTGTTTCGGCCAGATGAGGGACCCCTCTTGTGACGGAGGGGTGTACAAGGATGGGGTGGGGATGGGGAACAGCAGCTTTTCCAGGTGGGTAGGATTGACACACAAAAATAAGGGGAAATAACTTCCTGGGGGAGAGCCCAGCGGGGAAGGAGGGACAGGGACAGGAAGGAGGGCCACCGTCCACACCTCCCGGGGCTGTGCCGAAGCTGGAGGATTCCCATCAGGACAAGATTGATGTCTGAGCACCGAGAGCTGCAGTTCTAACCTAATGGTCCCGTGTGAGCGGCGGCACAGTGGTTAGATATCAGCCCCAAACAACCTTCCTCTCGCTTATATTCAGACACACCATCCAGAATGGGAGGAGAGAGGTGGAACTCGATCAAGCTTGCTCAGGGTGGTCTGTAGCAAAGCCGGCTCCTGCAGAAGCCCACCAGGTAGGCTGGAACGGGAGTTGTGCCTCTATGCTCTTTTCTTATCACTTGTGATGACTCTCGAGGTGCCCCCTGCCTTCTTGAATTCTGACCACACTGGGTCTTCATTGTGGCATGCAGGCCTTCTCTGCTTGCAGCCCTTGGGCTTCTCTTGTTCCTGGTGCATGGGTTTAGTTGCCCCGTGGCGAGTAGGATCTTAGCTCCCCAATCCAGGGATCGAACTTGGATCCCCTGCATTGGGAAGGTAAATTCTTAACTACTGGACCATCAGGGAAGTTCCCTGTGCCCCCTTTCTCTGTTGTTGGTCAGAGGCACTTAGTAAGCAAGGGTGTTAGCTCCTGGTAGCCCTAACCAGTCCCCAGCAGACAGGACCGTTTCGGGACAACCGTATGCTGAGAGAGAAGATACCCATATGTGACCCAGCCAAGCCGTGCCCGTTTTGCTAATTCCCGATCAAAACAGTGTCTCTGTCTCAGTTCCATTGGCTTACCATTGGAGATTATCCACAGAGGCTTTGGCGAGCCCCCAGGGGAGTGCCGAAGGCGGCTGCTGCCAGCGGCGTCCTGACTGGTTCCATCCGTAGGGTAGCTCGCATCATTAGTTACTCCCTGATGTGTGGATTTTGCCTTTTCCCTCAGAGTTCATTTCTGGAGGTCAGGAGTCGTGTCTCAAAACTTCTGTTCTACTTTCTGGGTACTTAAGACAGGGTCTTTCTTTGATGGATTAATGAGGATCTTATCTTAGGATCTCAGGCAGCTGGAAAAATCACAACTCATTAGAGTCTCAATAACTCTTCACAAGTTAGAATAAAACCGATCGCACTTCTCACAAAGGTCTGTCAAGCACCTTTTACCCGGAGGGCACTATTCCTGAGATTGACAACAGTGAACAAAACAGGCTGAAAAATCCTCCTCTTCAAGGGGACAGTGCGTGTGTGTGTGTGTGTGTGTATATATATATATATATATATATATATATATATATATTTTGGTCCAAATTGAGACATTTTTGACACTGAAAGGCGCTAACTGCCTGGGGTGTCAGAACAAAAGGCGTCTAAGTGGATGGTCACCCTTGTGCTCAGAGAGTGGCCCAAAGTGTGTGCATGCGTGCTTAGTTGTGTTTAGTTGTGTCTGACTCTTTGCAACTGCATGGATTGTAGCCCGCCAGGCTCCTCTGTCCATGGAATTCTCCAGGCGAGAATACTAGAGTGGGTTGCCATGCCCTCCTCCAGGGGATCTTACTGACCTGATTGAACCTGGGTCTGTTGAGTCTCCTGTATTGGCCGGCGGGTTCTTTACCACTGAGCCATACGGGAAGCCTGGCCCAAAGCGGGGTGTTGGAGGGGTGGGGGCTGGTTTTCCCCTGAGGCTATCATATGCCCTCAGGAGAGTCTGGGTCCTGTGACTTCAGGGATGTACCCCGTCATTCACTCACTCGACACATTTATTGAGTCTGTGAGGCTGTGTTTGTGTTCTCCTAAAAGATGGTTTGCTCTCAGGCAAGGCTGTTTGCAGGGACATAACAAGTGGGAGGTTTGTCCTCTGGGGGAAAGTAATGAATGGAATTGTTTGAGAGACGGTGGACTCCTGAGATACAGATCAGCAGATTCTAAGTAACTTGCTTGTAGAAGTCCTTTTGACCAGCATTTTTTTTTTTTAAGCTTTGAAACTCAACAGGGCTCTAGGCCCTGAAGGTGATTTAATAAGACACAGTTAAGGGGAAAAAGGAGTTGAGATTGCTTTGGAAGGAAATCACACGTGCATTAAATTAAAATATATATATATATATTTACAGTAAAAGTGCCCTCTCCGCCCCCTGTAGCGTTCTGTGAGTTTTACCACGTGTGTGGATTTGTGTGACCAACACCACAGTCAGGATATGGAGTTTTTAAAAAATGCGTTTATTTATTTTTGGCTGTGTGTGGTCTTTGTTGTTGCGTGGGCTACTCTCTAGTTGTATGAGTGTGCGGGCTTCTCACTGCAGTGGCTTGTTACCAGTCAGAAGCTCTAGGGCACGTGGGCCTCACGTGCAGTGGGTGGACTCACTTTAGCTCCCGGGCTCTAGAGCACAGGCTCAGTAGTCGGGGCGTATGCGTGGTTGCTCTGCGGCATGTGGGATCTTGCTGGGCCAGAGGTTGAACCTGTGTCTCCTGCACCGGCAGGCAGATTCTTTAACCAGCGGGGAAGCCCCAGGATATGGACCATTTTGAGCAGCACAAAACATTCCCATGTGTTGTTCCTTTCCTTTGGTTCACCTTCCCCTGTCCCCTCCCGCCACCCCTGTTAACTGCTCATCTTTCCTGTGTCACTATCTGTTCTGCTTCAGAGCGTCTTATAAGTGGAATCACGGTGCGTGAGCCTTTTTTGAGACGTTTCTTTCACTCACTCACACAATGTCTCTGAGATTCTTCTGAGTTTTTAACATCACCCTTCCCCTTCGGTTGCTGAGTACTGTTCCGTTGTATGGATGTACCACAGTCTGCGTAGCCATTCACTTGTTGAAGGACGTTGGGGTTGTTTCCAGTTTGGGGCAATTGTGAATAGAATGGCTACATGAGCAGCTGCTAGAAGCTTTCACGTGCAGGTCTTAATATGGGTGTGATTTCTCACCAGGAGGTGCCCAGAAGTGGAGTCCTCCCCAGCACGTGATGTTGTCCGTGATTTTCTTTGTAGCCATTTGAACAGGTGTGTCGTGGTGTCTCAGCATGGCTCTTTATTTTTTTTTTTTTTAACAAAACATGCTGAGAAAACATCAGTATAGGAGGGGCTTATTCAAAGATATTGACGAGATCCTTTCCTGGGCTACCTGGCGGTGGTTTACACACTA
Source organism: Redunca redunca (assembly GCA_006410935.1). NCBI lineage: Eukaryota > Metazoa > Chordata > Mammalia > Artiodactyla > Bovidae > Redunca > Redunca redunca. The sequence goes on along the minus strand of SJYQ01004836.1, from coordinate 277,968 downwards.
GGACTCTTTGCAACCCCATGGACTCTATCGCCTGCCAGGCTCCTCTGTTGTTTTGCTGAGGAGTTTCACTTTCGTCTCAGGTTCAAAGGATTTGTTAACAAAATAAGCCACTTGTTATATACAAATAAATAATACCAATATTTATTGAGAATTAGGACTTTCCTGGTGGCTCAGACGGTAAAGCGTCCCGTCATGCTGGAGATCGGGGTTTGATTCCTGGGTGGGGAAGATCCCCTGGAGAAGGAAATGGCAACCCACTCAAGTACTCTTGCCTGGAAAATCCCATGGATGGAGGATCCTGGTAGGCTGCAGTCCATGGGTCGCAGAGTCGGTCACAACTGAGCTACTTCACTTTCGCTTTCATTAGAGAATTATCTAGCTTACTTTCAATATACTAACATGAAAAGAAAAGAGAAACAGCAGAGGATACTTCACCAAATTGGGTTTAGACCAGCACCCAGACTCAAAGAGCGCTGGGAAGTCCACGGACACAGCACATCTGGAGTCTCAACTGGGAAAAGGTCCCAGGCAGCACACTGGCTCTGGGGGTGAGACTTCAAAGATTGCAGTTCGGTTCCCTGTTCATAAGCCCGGGAGGAAAAGCGATATCATCATCAATCTGTGAGCAAATAGCAACTCTGGTGTCATGCTGATGTTGTTTGTTCTGTCTTGAAAAACTCGGAATATTGTTCAGCCTGGAGCTTGGTTGGCCAGACCCCCTCCAGGGGCCCAACAATCTCGACTATCTCATCTGTGGTGCGGCAAGTCCTGCACTCACAGCAAGCAGTCACTAACAGCTACAGTCAGAGCAGTGTCCCGGCAGGTTAGGAGCAAGGTCAGAGGCCTGTTCTGCTCTGTCTCTGAAGCCTAAAGAAGACTCTCTGTTTAATTTCTAACATCTGTCCATGAGATTTCTCCAGGGGCTCTTCCCAACCCAGGGATTGAACCTGTGTCTCCTGCACTGTAGGTGGATTCTTCACTCCTGAGCCACTAGGGAAGCCTAGAAGCGGAGGCTTAACAAACTCTGTTAGCTGCCCATTTTTGGAAGGGATGAATCAAAAAAAAAGCAATTGTGTATGTGAAAGCTGAGGCTCCGAATGTAACAATGCCAGCAAGAAATAGAGGTAAGTAGCATGTGGGTAGCAGCAGCCTGTGGCATGGATACTTAGCTCAGAGACCTGATAGGGTGTGGAGGTTTGATTTGAATATCTTGTTAATTCTCTATGTGAATACACAGTGATAATGATTAAAAGAATTCTAGAAGCAACTGAAAGGCAGTGGAAACCTGGAGGAAAGAACACAGGCTTTAGGGCCTGGATTCATTATCTGTTACTGTGTGACACACTTCTCCCAATTTGAGTGACTTATGTCAGTAGACCCGGGTTCGATCCCTGGGTCAGGAAGATCCCCTGGAGAAGGGAATGGCAACCCACTCCAGTGTTCTTGCCTAGAGAATTCCATGGACAGAGGAGCCTGGCGGGCTACAGTCCATGGGGTCACAAAGAGTCAACGCTGCTGAGTGACTAACCCACACATCAGTAGTAAATACTGTCTTTCACAGCTTCTCTGGGGCAGGACTCTGGGAGTGTCTTAGACGGGCAGTTCTGGCTTGGATATTTGCAGTAGAGATGTCACTGGGGTGGTAGGGTCTGTTTCCAAGGGAGCATCTCAGGTAGGCTGCTGGGGCGTCCTTACAGCACGGTGGCTAGGCTGTCCCAGAGCGAGTAGTTCGTGAGGAGACCAAGGTGGAAACTGCTGAGACGTTAATGGCCTAGGCTGGGAAGTTCTACTTGGTCGCTTCCACAGATTCTTGATCACACAGGCCAGCCATGACTCAGTGGGGGGTTGGCTACACAAAAGTGGGGATGCCGGTTGGCAAGGGTCATTGGGAGCCATCTTGGAAGCTGGCTACCGTGGGACTGGAGGGACCTGTGTTCCAGAACAGAGAGAGGCTCACAGACTTAGGAAACGGACTCCTGGTTTCTGGGGGGAAGGAATAGTTGAGGACTTTGGGAAGGACATGTACACACTATTTTTAAAATGGATAACCGCCCCCCCCCCAAAAAAACCCCTACTGGATAGCACATGGAACTCTGCTCAGTGCTATGTGGTAGCCTGGATGGGAGGGGGTCTTGGCAGAGAATGCGTGGATACATGTTTATGTATGACTGAGTCCCTTCACTGTTTACCTGAAACTGTCACAACGTTGTTAATTGGCTGCACCCCAATACAAAATGTGTTTGGTGTTAAAAAATGAGATCCCAGAGTCTGCGTCATCCACAGTTGGTGGTGAGGGTCAAGGCCTGTGGCAGGGGAACAGTGGCTTTTCCCTGGGTGGTAGGCACCTCGGCAAAGACTGAAGGTTGAAAAATTGTCAATTTTTCAAGAGGTTGAAAAGTTCTTCTGGTGGTTTGATTCCTTTTATTTAAATATTGCCTGTGCTTTGCTGTAGGAAGGAGAATCTGAGAGACACAGAGGTGGTCTGTCTGCTCACTGTGCCATGCTGTTTGGGTACCACTTTCCTGCTTATCCTGAGGAGCTCACCAGGGTAGGCGTCATTCTCCATTCTCACTTGCTGTGTTCCCCTGGCATAGCTCAGTGCTAGGAATGGCCCTCAGTTCTACCAGCCGAAGATGCAAATAAGAAAAGTCTTGCGGCTGAGACTCAGTACTCCCAGTGTAGGGGTCCCAGTTCAATTCCTGGTCAGGAACTAGATCCCACTTGCCGCAACTAAGAGTTTGAATGCCAGGACTAAAAGAGCCTGCGTGCTGCAACTAAGACCTGGCATAGCCAAGTAAATAAATATTAAGAGAGAGAGAAGTCCATCACCAGAGTGATGGCAGGGAAAACCCAACAGCCCATCAAAACCTATCCCCAGAAAATTGCTCAAAAGTCTCCTGCATGGGCTAGAAGTCCTCCTAGGAATCATATTTGGCTTCTTCTTGGAATCAGGATTTGGGCTTCCAGTTTTAAATCAGGTACTGTGCTAGACCGTGTGCTTGCACATTTAGTTGGTCTTTTCTCAGTGACGAAGATGTTGTCCCCATTTTACAGAAGAGGAAGCTGAGTCTTAGATTTCTGGGTAACATGCCCACAGTGTATCGGTAAAGTCAGGCTTTCCTTAAGTCCATGCTCTTTGTGACTCAGTTAGGGACCTTCTCCTAGTACAGCTGTAGGCAAGCACACCAGACTAGGGCGACGTGAGATAGATCTGCAAGTTCAGGATCAGACGCTGTCTTTGTTTTGTTCTTGTTCTGTCAGCCAGTCTTGTCTAACTCTTGGCAACCCCATGGACTGCAACACACCAGGCTTCCCTGTCCTTCACCATCTCCTGGAGTTTGCTCAGACTCATGTGCATTGAGTCCATGATGTCATCCAACCATCTCATGCTCTGTCGCCCCCTTCTCCTCCTGCCCTCAATTTTCCCCACCATCCAGGTCTTTTCCTGTGAGTCGTCTCCTCGCATCAGGTGGTCAAAGTATTGGAGCTTCAGCTTCAGCATCAGTCCTTCCAGTGAATATTCAAGGTTGGTTTCCATTAGGGTTGATTTGATCTCTTTGCAGTCCAAGGGACTCTCAAGAGTCTTCTCCAGCAGCACAGTTCAAGCCTTGCCTGGTGGCTCAGATGGTAAAGAATCTGTCTTTGTTTAACAGTGTGTTATTTTGTTCATTGTAAATTAAAAAAACTTTTGATTTTTAAAAACTTGATTAAAAAAAGATGATCTTAGTTGTGAGTTTTGGCATCCTCTTAAATTTCACATCCAGGGCCATGCCTCACTTGCCTCACCTTGACCCCACGCAGCCAGTGGCTCTGAAGTCAGAATGAGGAAGGTCTGATCAGCTCATGAGAGTTCAGCATCCTTTTCAGCATCGTGATACTATTTTATTTTCCCCTTTGAAACACTTTGGGGGACGAGTCACCAGTCTTAGAGGACATGTCGTGGCCCTTTGCCATCGCTGCTCTGTCCCTGCTTAACACAGTGGTTGGTTCCAAGGTTACTTACAGATTTCAGTTCTGAGACCCTGACGCCCAGGTCTGATGAAGGCCTGTTAGAGTTTCGGAGAGTGGTGTTTTGTCACTCGGCGTGGATGTTTGGGAGCTGCAGCAGGAAGGAGATCTGTTTTCAGCTTAATAGCCACATGACAAAGGACCTGTGCCATGAGGCTTTCCCGGGCGCCGATGCCAGCCTGGCACTGAGTACTGTCGCTCTGCTGGCAGAGCTCGTGTGGTTCAGGGCTGTGGCTGCGCTAGCCTGGTGCAAGGGGATGGCTGCCCGCTTCTCCCCTGTGTTGCTTGCAGAGTGGCTTGGGTAACCCGAACAGATCATAAGCCTGGCCTGATGTATTTCACGTGGGAATTAACTGTGCTTCCCTGAATCCTTTTTTTTAAATAAAGCTTTTTAAAATCACCTTGTTTCTTTTGCATGTCTCTTTTTTAATTGTAAAAATAATAGGATCGTTGTAGAAACCTTGAAAAGAGAAGAAGGGTGGTTTAGCAAATACACATGCTCACACACGGATTGTTCTCCTCTTCATGTTTGCCTTACATAGTTTTCTTTCCTTTGCTTAATTTAAAAAAAAAAAAAAAAAGGTTATTTTAAGAGCAGTTTTAGGTCCACAGCAAATGGAGTAGAAAGCAGAGTTCCCATATACCCCTTCCTCACCCCTTACCTCCCCCATTGCCAACATCCAATATTTTTCTTAAATTTAGATTTTTTTTTTTACTATTTAATTTTTTCAATTTTATAATATCTTGTACATTTGTTTTGTGAATTTCTCCCCCCTTAACCTTGCTTCAGTAGTCCTTAAACTAACGTGGTTAAGTTCAAAGGTCTCATGAGGTCACTTCCTGTTGACCTTTCTTCAGAGGAATGCAGTTGGGCTCACAGTGGGGAGGCGTTGGGGGTGGGGGTCCCTGGATGCCCTGCCCTTTGAGTATTTATCATGTGGAGATTGCGCAGAATGTCCTTATAAGGATGTAGGGGCCTAATGAAGACTCACTGCTTCTGCCTGTCTTATCTCTAGATTCTTTTTTCCTCATGGCATTTGTGGGCAGGGGGCTTAGGATCTACTTTCTATTAGAAGTGTGTAGCCTTTCTCATGAGTTAGAAAATAGAACTGTAGCAGGAGTGTTTCCAGAAACACCTAACTCTGACGGATGCTTCTGGGAGAGAATACCGCTCCGGGGCTCACCTGCTTGCCAGGTTAGGGGATTGAAAGTGGTGCATGATTTCCAAAAGAAGGGGTGGGTGAGATCCGGGCACACGGACTGCCTTCTCAGTGGTGTGTGCTGGGAAGAAACACGTTTCGCTGGTGTACCTGTAGACACTGGTTTAGTTTGCTCATTTCTGTGGGACTGCTGCCTGGCACAGGCTGTGACCATCATCAGTAGCCTTTAAATCTTTGTCAAATGAAGAGAACTGAGACCCTCTTTGGGGCCTTGTTGGTAAAATGACCTTGAACCTCTTAAACCTGAGCCGACCTTCTTACCAGCTGTTGGGCTCCCATGGTCTGTAAAAGCCTTGAATTTATAGTCGCATGTTGATGGCAGATCTAAATTTACTCCTCACCCTGCCCTCTAGACAGCATGTTAAAAAGCAGAGACTTTACTGTGCCAACAAAGGTCTGTCTAGTCAAAGCTATGGTTTTTCCAGTGGTCATGTATGGATGTGAGAGCTGCACCATAAAGAAGGCCGAGCACCAAAGAATTGATGCTTTGGAACTGTGGTGTTGGAGAAGCCTCTTGAGGGTCCGTTGGACAGCAAGGAGATCAAATCAGTCCTGAAGGAAGCCACCCCTGAATATTCACTGGAAGAACTGATGCTGAAGCTGAAGCTCCAATACTATGGCCACCTGATGTGAAGAGCTGACTCATTTGAAAAGACCCTGATGCTGAGAAAGACTGGAGGCAGGAGGAGAAGGGGACGACAGAATATGAGATGGCTGGATGGCATCACCGACTCGATGGGCATGAGTTTGAGTAAATTCCGGGAGTTGGTGATGGACAGGGAGACCTGGCGTGCTGCGGTCCATGGGGTTGCAAACAGTCGGATACGACTGAGCGACTGAACTGAATTGAACTGCCCTCTGACACTGTCTGCTTTAGCATCCTCGTCTTAGCTTCTGGCCTTGGTTTTAGCCTCTCAGACACAGTCCTGCTTAGCCTCTAGGGAAGTCAGAGATGCTTCCTGTTCTGTGAATGGCAGAGGTGCCTCGCACATCAGGTGCTTGTCAACAAATGCTCACCTAGAGGAGAAAAAGAACTTGTTTGGGGGCCATGATATCCTACATTAGTGGTCTGTAAATTAAACCTAGGATGGTCTTTTCTAATATTCTTAATTACTCCTCTTTAGCTGAATTCTGAGTAAATTACTGGATAGTTTGAATCTATAAATAATGCCACTGGCACCAACTCCAGAAATAGTCTTACTTTTTAGCGAACAGTAAGTGTACCTAATCGCCTTTTAAGACTGCGGGGGAGAGGAGTGAAGAAAGGATGAAGAAGTTGCCATGTGGGTATTTTGCCTCTATTAATATTTGTTGATTGGCTGGCTACCTAGACCAATTTCTTTTTTTTTTTTAACTTTTTATTTTATATTGGAATATAGCTGATTAACAGTGTTATGCGGAGAAGGCAATGGCACCCCACTCCAGTACTCCTGCCTGGAAAATCCCATGGATGGAGGAGCCTGGTAGGCTGCAGTCCATGGGGTCGCTAAGAGTCTGATCGACTTCACTTTCACTTTTTACTTTCATGCATTGGAGAAGGAAATGGCAACCCACTCCAGTGTTCTTGCCTGGAGAATCCCAGGGATGGGGGAGCCTGGTGGGCTGCCATCTCTGGGGTCACACAGAGTCGGACATGACTGAAGTGACTTAGCAGCAGCAGCAGCAACAATGTTATGATAGTTTCAGAAGGGCAGCAAAAGGGCTCAGCTATACGTATACATGTGTGCATTATGCCCCAGATAACTCTCCTCCCTTTCAGGCTTTGGCCAATTTCTTTTTTTTGTAAATAAGTTCATTTGTATATACATATATATATATATAAGGAGTGTCATTTGTCTTAACCGGATGAAGGTTGGTTGAACATCTGGACTCTGCTTACCTGACACCCACCGGTCAGCATTTCAGGAACTCTTGTTTTTGTGGAAAAAGACGTTTTCCCTTGAGACTGAAAGAGCCAGAAAGTCTGGGTGCTCTTTGTGGGTTTCTGCGGAAGTGTCTTGATTTTTCCTCACTGAATCTCTTGACTCCTTTGATTTGTGTTTGATTACACAACAGACGGACACGTGGGTGACTTTGCCTGTGTGTGCACTTTTACCTGCTGCTGTGCAGTCAGTGGAGGCGTTATGAATCTTCATAGAGCTTAGGCTTTGGTTTATATGAACCGAGGTCATATTCTTAATTGTTTTAAGGGTTGCAGAGCAAACTTCACCGCCAGTGCAGCTTCCTGCTTTGTCCTCCGCTGTGTGTTTTGTGTGGAAGGAAAGTCTCTTCTGTCTCTCTGAAAAACAGCTGGTCTGGCAGGCCAAGAGGTTCCATCAGGAATTGTATCATTCATCCTCAAAATCCTTTGAAATTTAGTTTGATTTTTAAATTCTTTTTGACTTTGGTAAAGAATAGATACATGTATGTATATAACTGAATCACTTTACTGTATACCTGTAGCGAACACCACATTGTAAATTATACTTCAGTCTTTAAAAAAAAAGGTGGTTAAAAAAATACTCAAAAAAAATTTTTAAAAAATTTATTTTAGATAGGAGTATAGTTGACTTAGTGATTCAGGTATATACACATACATACTTTTCCAGATTCTTTCCCACTATAGGTTATTACAAAACACGGGATATAGTGCCCTGTGCTGTATGGTAGATCCTTGTTGGTTATCTATTTTATGTGTGTATATGCTAATCCCAAACTCCTAATTTACTCCCTTCCCCGCCCCACCCCCCACCGTACTTTCCCCTCTGGTAACTCTTATTTGTTTTCCACATCTGTAAATCTATTTCTTTTTTGTAAATAAGGTCAATTATAGATATACATATATATGTATATATATTTTAGATTCCAGATATAAGCAATATCATATGGTATTTGTCTTTCTCTAGCTTACTTCACTTAGTATGGTAATCTCTAGGTCCAGCCATGTTGCTGCAAATGGCACAGTTTCATTCGTTTTTATGACTGAATGATAGGCCATTTTATATAGATGTACCACATTTTATCTGTTATCTGTTGATGGACACTGTTTAGGTGTCCATAGGTGCTTCCGCGTCTTGGCTATTGTGGAGAGTGCTGCTGTGAACAGGAGAGCGCATGTCTGAATCTTGTTATTTTGAACTTGTTATTTGTCTTTCTAAAAATTAAGTGTACTGTAATTTGGCATATCATGCTGATATTGAACAAAGTGAAAGCCGTCTCCGTGCTTTAGGACAAATTGTAATGCCTGAAGTAGGCACTGTGGACATGCTGCTCTGCTCGTGGCCCATCAGGCCTTGGTTTTCAACCCCAATAATTCAGGGCTCACGGCAGTTTGAACTCTGTCAGGCTGAAGTTTGTTTTAACACAATGCTTTGGGAACAAGGTTTGTAGAGCAAATAGTGAAAATAAAGTTATACGGGAACGTTTACTCTCTTTAAGAAGACTTTTCCAACACTTTGGAAAGAATCATTCTTGATTCTTGCCCATTAAAAACAAACTTGGTAGGACCTTTATATGATAACCGCCCATCATTTAAAAAAAAGCATATCATTCCAGAAATATTTTATGCATAGCCGTTTAACACTAATGGTAGCATATACTAGATATTATGTTGTATCCTGTTTACTTAACACACCCTGAAGGTTATTGTATATTCATATATACAGATCTGCCTCAGTTTTTATTGGCAGGTAACATTTCATTTTATGGGGAACCTTTAATTACGCGTAAAGTTGCCCCTGTTGATAGACATTTATATTTCAAATGGTCTGCTGTTAATGAACAATGCTGCAGTGAAGGTTCTTGCAGTCTCTTTGTGAGTACATCCGAAATACAAATCCCAGAGGTGGGGTCTGCAGTCAAAGGGTGTATTTCTTTTTAATGTAGATAGACATTGCCACTTTGCCCTTCAGGAGTTCACTCATTTGTTGTACTGACTCATACATAGTTCTTACTTTATGCTTTTTCAAGTGCTTTGTGGATGTTAACTTGTTTAATCCTCAGAGCAACTCTTAGAAGTACTGTGGGTATCACATCTTTACAGATAAAGGAAACTGAGGTCACAGAGATGATGTAAGCTGGCTAAGGGCCAGCTCCAGTGAGTGGTGAGCTAGGACTTGAACCCAGGCCATCTGAATCCAGAGAACCCTCTGAATCATCACACTAAGTGCCTGTTCCAATGAGCAACCACAGTCCTGTCCATTGTTCACATTTCCCAATCTGATCAGTGAGAAATGTTAGGGTTTCTTAATTATCCCTTGTGTTTTTCTTACTGCTTTTTGAGGTTGGAGACATTTTCAGATGTTGACGAGCCATTTGGATGTTTTTAGGAGTATCTATCCACTACTTGTTTCTGTCCTTTGTCCATTTTTCTGATTGATACATAGGAGTGCCTTTGCCTGTGGAGGAGATTAGCCCTCTGTCAAGTGTATTTAAACGCTTTGTCCTGCTCTGTACTTTGCTTTTTGGCTCTGCGCTTCGTCAGTCTTTGCTTCTGTGGCGTCTGGGGTCTAGGTCATGTTTGGAGAGAGCTTCTGCTGTCTGAGAGCATTTTTTAAAGTCTCATAACTTCTTCTAGAACTTTGTGGTTTATTTTTTTTAATTTATGTTGGTTCAAAGAATAATGTGAGAGTCAAAGGTGGTTAGTTTCCATTTTTGCCCAATTTCCCTTTCCCTGGACTTATTATCTAACTTTTCTTCCACTTCATTTTTCCATATAGTTACCTAATTCAGTCCAAAATTCTCACCTCCTGCCTGAATCCCTCTTAGTTTATTCAAATTCATCAGATGCTCAGATAGTCCCTGTTTTATCCCCAGTCCTCAAAGGGATTTGTCTGGAGGTCTGAGAAGCTCCAGTCTGGCCTGGCTTTGTCTTTCCTGGTGAGCATCCCGCCATCTCCCCCTCGGTGACCCTGGCCATCCGCTTTACCTCTGTTACCTGGTGTAGGAGCTCTGATGTTACCCTCCTGGGAATCCTCTCCCCACCCTCGCGCCCGCCCCCANCCGACTTCTCTTCCTGAAATCTGTTTTCTGGAGCCTCAGTGTCTGGGAAGGACTTGTAGGCTGGATGGAAGATCTGGAAACTGCATGATGAGTTGAGAGGCTATTTAGAAAGGAGTTTGGGACTTCGCTGGCGGCCCAGTAGTTAAGAATCTACCTGCCAATGCAGGGGACACGGGTTTGATCCCTGTTCTGGGAGAATTAAGATCCCACATGCCGTGGGGCAACTAAACCCGTGTGCCATAACTGCTAAGCAAGCATGCCTAGAGCCTGTGCTCCACGACAAGAGAAGGCACTGCCATGAGAAGCCCACACACAGCAATGAAGAATCAGTGCAGCCAAAAATAAATTAATGAATAAATATTAAAAAAAAAAAAA
>SJYQ01004836.1:231177-266545 GCA_006410935.1 Redunca redunca | reverse complement strand
AAAAAAAAAAAAAAAAAAAAAAAACTTGAACATCTGTGCAAAATCAGAGAGGGTGGAGAGTTTAGAGCTCGGTGAGAGTATGGGGTAATTGAGCACATTTCTGAGTGCCGAGGTGAGAGACAGCAAACCCCCTCTATTGTGTTGCGTTGGCAACAACCCCGTAGCAAAGGCAGGCCGACAAAATGTGCCAAGAAGAGGCATTCAGAGTGCTGCATAATCACATTTTGAAAAATGTGCAGCCGATAAGTGGGGGAAATAATGCATTCTGGTTGCTTCATAAATAAAAGTGGTTAAGGATGGCTGTCATGCTCACGGTTTGAGCTCCGACGGCGTTGGGTACACACACATAAAAAAAAAAAAGCAAACCCAGTTCGCTCAATTGGTTTGGCTTACAGCCCCTTTCAAATTTAGCATCGTTTCATTGCATTTTAGTCTTCTTCATAGCTGTAAGCCAGGAAATCTCCTGCTTAATTAGGTCATTTGTTCCTGAGTTTTGTCCTTGCAAAGCAGGAGAGGAATTTTTATGGGCAGTTGGCATAAATAGAAAAGTCAATGGCAGATCGTTCCAGGGCTCGCCTTCCATTTCAGGTGGTACTTAGGCAAATTCTTGAGAAGGAATGTTGTATATTTTAGGATATACATCAACCTGGGTGAAACGTCTTCAGGTTTTCATTTTCATTTACTCTGGGATTTTGCCTCTCAACCTGGAGTCTTTGGACCCCTAAGGGGTTTTGTAACCCTGGAATGCATTCCTATGAGCTATTTTCAGGATTTCTGCAAGATTGTAACCAGAATCCCACAGTCAGGGGGGCTGTGGGTGGAGGTAGGAGGGGGCCACCTCTCCTGAAAATCCAGGAAAGCATCCAAGCCTGTTTGGCTTGGCGGGAGCCTTCTCACCTGGGTGTGATCAGAAGGCTCTATTGACCATTCATTACATGTGCCTTTAGTCAGCGAAAGTGCCTCTTAAACAGACTACTTGGTGGCTCAGAGGTTAAAGCGTCTGCCTGGAATGCGGGGGACCCGGGTTCGATCCCTAGGTCGGGAAGAGCAGTCCATGGGGTCGCAAAGAGTCGGACACGACTAAGCGACTTTACTTACTTTAGTCAGTGAAAGAAGCAGAGTTAGTTTTTATTGTGTTTAGTTGCTTTGAGCCCCTTCAGCTGCATGCAACAAATTCTGATAAATTCTCTTTTCATTTTTATTGTTACAAATAGTTTCTAGTTTTTCTTGTTATGGCTTCTTAGATACTCCCATCATTTAAAAGTGGACATTTAATTTCCAGTTACATGGGGTTTTTAAAGTATCTTTGATATTATTTCTCATTTTGATATTTCTTATTTAAATGTTTTCTTTGCAATCACCCTCTGTTTTTTTTAGTCTTCTAGCTATTGAGGCTTTCAATGGCTTAAGTCAAAGATCTCTTTTGGTAAATGTCACACTGCACTTGAAAATACGTGGATTATTTTCAAATATTATTTTGATATTGATTTCTAACATAATTCCATGGTGATAAGAAAACAGACTCTGTATGATCTAAATACCTTTAGACCATGAGATTTTTGCATGTTTTATGTCCCTGGATATGTTCTAGTGTCTCCTGATTTATAGTCTATGGGAACTTGAATAGAATTTGTATCTTACTGTTGTGTGAACATTGTATAAGTCATGTTGAACTAGTTCATGGTGCTTTTCAGGTCTACTGTATCCTTCTACTTTTCTGTATATTCATTCTATTAAATTTTGAGAGTTTGGTATTAAAACTCCAAGTAAAAATCTTAATTTATCTATTTGAAAAATAATTGTATCATATATTGGAAATATATGTAACTTTATTCTGTATTTTCCAAGTCTCCTGTAAATGTGTTACCATACTTTCATAATTTAAAAAAAAAGAATAAAAAAAATTTTTTTAAAGTAGAGGTTCTGTATCCTGGCAGATCTGCTTTTGGACCAAGGGATTGGGGTGTGATGTGGTGGGCTTTAAAAACCCCATGTACTTGTAAATTAAATATCTACTTTAATTTAAATGTCCCTTTTAGTGAGGGGGACTGCCCCCTCCAATCCAGAGAGAAGAATGGGTCGTGACCCCAGCCCTGGCACTCTCCCCCATTTGCTGTGACAAAGATGCTGCTGCCAGTCCTGTTTGCAGTTGTTGAACCGGAAGCTAGGCATTCGCCACAGCCGTGATCTTGGAGTTTGGTGTTGGGAAAGACTCAACCTACCTGTGGACGTGTGCATCCAGGACTCAAGACCAGGCTTGCTTCTTTCCAATTACAGAATGTTTATTTCAAACCTTAAAAACACACAGAGCAGAGACAAGGAAATTGACCAAAATGTGGTCAGCTTTTGTTTACCAGTCTTAAACAGGTCAACCAAAGTATCAACCAACCAAAGTATCAAATTTAGCATCGGTTTGTGGAGATGGCCTTTCTGCTGTAATTTTGCAAATGAATCACTAATGAGACATTCCAGTATTTTAAAGTAGAGGAATATATATTTAAAATACATATTTGTATGTATAAATATGTCCATATATTACTGTTTATCTGGAATGTTCTCAAAGGTTGATGGCTTGAAGCACCTGAGAAAGTTCCAGGTGTATAGCTGAGTCTAGCGCGCTTCAGAAATTCTCACATGTGAAGTGTGTGGCAGGAACTCTAGTCAGAGTTGCAGGGAGATCCTGGAGCTTAGAATTTCTGCTTATCACTGCCTGAAAGTTTCATATTTCTTCTTTTGTGCAGATTCCAAATGTTTTTGGAAGGCTTGAAAGTGAATAAAATAACCCTTTGACAGGACTGACAGAAACTGAGGGATGAGGGGAGGAGAGGACTGGTGAGTCATTGTGCAGAAGCATTGTGCTGTTAACTTTGGCAAAGACAATTCTCAGAGAAAGCTCTGCAAAAGGACCTACTTTGATGGAGCACTTGAACTGTCTGCTTTGTCTCCCGTCTGATTGCCATTTTCCCTCCTTGAATAATAATAACCAACACTTTGAGAGTGCTTGCTATATGTCAGGCATGCTTCTAAGCACACTACAATGATAATTTGTTTTCTCAAACCAGTATTGAAGAGTAGATACTATCACCCAGGAGGAAATTGAGACACAGAGAGGTCAAGCAACATGCCCAGAGTCACACAGCCGGTAACCCGATGAGCTGTGATTTGAAAGCCAGGTGGCTACTGATCTGTGCCCTTAGCCACTACCTACCTCTGATTGGAACCTGAGTCAGTGGATGAGTGAGTCGGGGTGGTTCAAGGTTAAAGTCAGGTTGAGAGTGTTGCTGACGATTTCTGTAGCAGGTGTTTGAGTGGCAGATGGCTGGGCAGTTGGATGTACTTCATTTTTGCTAATGGGACCTGCTTTGTGGGCCATTCAAAAACAGGAAGTGTAAGACATGGTTTCCATCTTCAAGGAATTCACAGCCAAAGTTGAGATATGAGTTAGTTTCTCTGAAAATTTATATACTTCCCCCTGAGTCCCTGTAAGTAACTCAGTTGGCACGGTTGTGTTTACCTTGGGAGAGGAATAGGTTGCCGTCTTAAGTTAGAGGGGGAAATCTCCTCAGAAGAGGCAGATTTTTCAGCTGGCTTCTCCTCCTACTTTGTAAACAGACTCGTCCTTCTCATTTTAAGAGATACTGAAGGGAAGAGTTTCTTTGCCAGACCTTCCCCTCTGACCTATTTCTCACTCTCAGACGAATTTCTTGAAAGGCTCTTCATTTGCTTTTCAACTGCCTCACCTAGTGCACCTCTTTCAACACATTCTGATAGTTTCCTGTGGAAGCCCTTGCAATAGGTTATTTTGAAACACACACTTTTAAAAGATTTAAAAGTAATATGTGCTCAGGGCAGAAAATAAAAAGCACACATGCAAAGAAATACAAAGAAAAAGTAAGATACAAACTAATTTATAATACCTAGAGGTGATCAGATTCAAATATTTTAACTCTTATTTTTCTCATGTTTGTCTTACACATTTTAAAATAATTTGTTTATAGGATTTTGTGTGATTCTAATTCTTAGTCATTCACCAGATGTAATCATAAAGTAATGTATATAATTTCTTGACTTCTTTTTTCAGATTTAGGTTTATCACTTTACCAGCTAGTTTGAAAGATGAGCTGAAACTCACTTGCAGAGTCTCCCCAGACACCTCCAGTGTGGGACGTGTGAAGATGCTGTGTGTGGGTTTCTCTTCCTGGGTACCAGAGCATCTCTGGTTAGAGCCAATGAGATGAATGAGCTTCCACTGAATGAGCTATCAATGTAAAGACTTGTTGATCATCTGTCAGTTTTCTTTTAGGATAGTAATTCTAGATTTTTCTTTGTTTGATTTGTTCCCATTTTTCATGTTGGAAGCTTTCCTAAAATATCTGGTTGCCTCAGGCTGTTTATATGTAAGAGTAAAACACTTCAACAGGAGCTGGCAGAAATCTGAAGATGTTGTTAGGGCTTGTACACTAATGGATTAGAACCCATTTTTTTTTTTTCTTGGGGACCTACAGGTTCAATCTCCACAAGTGGGAAATACCCTGCATCTGCCAGGGGTGGGAGATCTTCTAAATTTCGGCCGGACCTCCTGTGTTCACCCCTTCTGGTTTCATGGTGTTAACTTCTATGTCAGTTAACATTCTTGAGTTCACTTTCTTTTAAAATGTTTCTGCTTAAATCTTGTTCCCTTCTGTCTCTTTCTTCTGACTCCTTTTGTGGGACCTCACCTTTTTAATTTGATTACCACCATTGAAGTGGGGAGGGGGCGGTGGTTAGCGAGGAAATAGACACGAGTGCCTGAATGTAATCTGTATTGTGTAACCAGGAATGCTCAAGGGCTCTCTGCTTGCTGAGGCACTTAGTATTCCTTTGTAATATGCATGTTAATGCCTGCGTAGTGACCACGTGTTTGGTTCTACTATGCTTTATTGTACCAGTCCTCTGTTGTTAGACATTGTATTGCTAATTTTTGATAGTGGAAGTGATGCTTCATTTAGTGTTTTTATTTATATACTTTTTTCCATATGATTGTTTTCTTCCATTAGACTCCTGAAAATAGAATTACTGTGTTAAAATATAGAAGCATTTTAAGGACTCTTGAATACTTCTTTCTGATTTGTTTTCTAACAGTTGTGTCAGTTTCTGCAACCACCAGACAGGAATGAGTGTATCCTTTTCATTGTAGATCACAGACACACCTCCTGAATGAAACACAGTTAACTCCAGGAATTCTGTCAGCCCACCTGCAGTGAAGGTGGGGCTCTAAGGTCACATCCTGGCTGGGTGCTCTTGGGCAGATTATTTAACTTCTCTGGGTTTCCGTTTTTTCACCTATGAAAGGGAGATAATAGGAACAATAAGAAATGGAGAGACTAACATTTAGGTTTTTGCCTGCCTGGCAGACATAGAGAAGATCAAAACCAATAAACTTACTCTTTTAGGTAGTAATGATAAGATATTCTTTGCTGTTGAAAATTAGCTTGTTGTTGTAGGGCAGTGGTATGTCTTCCAGTTGCCCAGTCTTGTCTGACTCTTTGCAACCCCATGGACTGCAGCACGCCAGGCCTCCCTGCCCCTCACCATCTCCCGAAGTTTGCCCAGGTTCGTGTCCATTGCATCGACGGGCCATCCAGCCATCTCATCTTCTGACGCCCTCTTCTCCTTTTGCCTTCAGTCTTTCCCAGCATCAGGGACTTTTCCAGTGAGTCGGCTGTTTGCATCAGATGACCAACATACTGGAGCTTCAGCTTCAGCATCGGTCCTTCCAACTTTCTTGTTACAGAAGGTCAAATAATACAAAATAGTACAAAGGACAAATGTATTAAAAAAAAGTACCCCAGGTTTCAATATTTAGAAATTGTGTTGACATTTTGTAAATTCTATCTGGAGGTGTTACAGGCCAGTTGAGAAGGATGGCTGGAATCTTTATCATATGTGTTATTTACATAAAGGTATAAAATAAAACTGACTTTAAAACAAAGGAAAGGAAATTTAAGCAAGACTGAAAGAGTTACTGACTTCCTCAGCAAGACAGAGATTAGAGGTATCTGTAAGAAACTATATTTATAAGAAAAGATGTTGAGATTAGAACAAGTTTTTATAAACTATTTATTGCAAATGGGGACATATTGACTCCTTTTGAAAGTAAAATATTAGCACTGACCTTATGTCCCCCCCGCCCAGTTCCAATTTTTTTGTCAATTATGAATTTTAAAATGGAAAAGATTGTAGCATTTGTTTTCTGCTGTAATACCACAATTTCCATAGTTCTTTTCCCTTAGTCTGTTTTTCCCATGGATTCAGGCCTTATCACCAGTCTCCCACCTGTGGTTTTGCCATTCTGGAGATTTTAAAAAAACTTTGTGATTCATTCTAGTTTGGCTGCATTTCATCATCAGGTTGAAGTCCTCACGGATACTGTGTTCTGAACTGCTTCAGAAAGGCTGGTTCTTCCCTTAATATGTGAAAGACAGTTTGAGGGTTGAGTTCTGAGGTCACGCTTTCTTGACCTTGGAATTGCAAACATTACTCTCCATTCTTTTTTAGCATTGGTATTTGTGGAGGGGAAGGCTGAAGCCAGGTTAATGTTTTTCTCTCTTGTACATGACTGACTAGCTTTTTCCATTGGACATGCCCTTTGGGTTCTTTCATTTCTTTTGGAATTTAAGCCTCTCTGAGCATTGGCTATTTCATGTCACTTTCCTGGGACTTCCTGTACCACAGTATCTGCAGCGTCTGGTCTTTTATTTATTTTTTTTAATTTTTAAATTTGTTTATTTTTGGCTGTGCTGTGTCTTCCTTGCTGTGTGTGCAGGCTTTCTGGAGTTGCAGCTAGCGGGGGCTACTCTTCCTTGTGGTGTGGGGGCTTCTCACTGGAGTGGCTTCTCTTGTTGAGCACAGTGTCTAGAGCAGGGGCTCAGCAGTTGTGGCACACGGGCCTAGTTACTCTGAGGCATGTGGGATCTTCCTGGACCAGGGATCGAACCTGCGTCCCCTGCACTGGCAGGCAGATTCTTATCCACTGGGCCACTAGGGAAGCCCCAGGTCTGTCTTCTTACCAGAAAGTTTTTCATGGTTAGACCTTTTAACACTTTGTACCTATTTTGGATTGTCTTCACTTTTCAAGAACTGTAGTTGTGGTGTTCTGTATCCTTTGTCTTCCAGATCTCTTGTCTGTTCTTGCAGTCATTTATGCAATGATTGTTTCTTCCTACTTTGAGTCGTTTCCTCAAGTTTGCTTCCTGTGTGTGTGTGTTTTCAGGTGCTTACTGTCTGTTTTATTGCTGCGGCTGTGTGGCTTCATTCTATAGTTTTTTCATTTATTTTTTATTTTGGCTGGTTTGGTTTTCGTTGCAGCACGCATGCTTCTCTAGTTAGTGCTTGGGCTCTCTATGCTGTGCAGGCTCGGTTGCCCTGCACCATGTGAAGTCTTAGTTCTCTGACCAGGGATTGAACCCTTGTCCCCTGCATTGGAAGGCGAATTCTTAAACACTGGATCACCAGAGAAGTCCCCTATAATTTTTTTTTTTAAATCCATTCTTTATTTTTAGAAGAAATGTTAAGATGGCTCACTATGATTTTATATATATTATCTTTTCCCTTATATTTTTTTTCTGATTTTTCCTTTATGCATGTTTCTTTGCTGTTAGGTGTCTAATGATTTATGATGTGTATTTTCTTTGTGAATTGTACTTTTTATCACTAAAAAATATTCATCTTTGTTTCATGTAAAAATAAATTAATAGACTCCATTTCTTCAGCTTTATCAGTCCATTTAAAATCTCTTAGATTGCTAAGTCCCTTTAGTCACGTCTGACTTTCTGTGACCCTGTGGACCATTGGTGGTCAGGTTCCTCTTGTCCATGGGATTCTCCAGGCAAGAATACTGGCATGGGTTGCCATTTCCATCTCTAGGGGAGCTTCCTGACCCAGGGATTGTACCCACATCTCTTACATATCCTGCATTGGCGGGTGAGTTCTTTACCACTAGCGCCAAAACTCCCATCTCTTCAGCCTTATCAGTCCATTTAAAATCTCCTGGATAAATAAATACCAATTCTTACCTTGTCTCTGAGCCTCTTTTTTTAGAGAGGTAGTTTTACCTTGAGTAGTTTGGAAAGAAGGGAGAACTGTTTTTTTCCCTGACCTCTGAGTCTGTTACCTTTGTTGATTTCTGTGGCCAGCTTCCTGGGCACGTGATCTGTGCATTTGCTCAGGGCCCTACGCTTAGATCACACGCTGCTATCACTGTCTTGAAATTACCAATAATTTCTGAACAAAGGGGCACCCTGCGTTTTCCTGATGTAGCCCTGCTCCGGGTAATTGTTTTTACCTGTGCGTATTATCATCTGTCTCTGGCTTGCATTCCTACTCCCTATGTACTCATATTTGAATAAGGCTGAGCTATTTGCTAAAAGGGCTGATGTGTAGGAGATGTTGAAGGTCAGAAGGCTGGGGTGGGAAGGACAACGAAACATCTACTCGTGTGCATTTCACCCACTGTCCTTTTTCCCATTCTCTTGTTTCTTATACCTTGAAAAGAATCTTCCTGCACGGTTTTTTATTATTATTTATTTTTGGCTGTGCTGGGTCTTCATTGCTGTGCGCGCTTTCTCTAGTTGTGGTGAACGGGGGCTTCTCTCTAGGGTGGTGCTCTGGCTTCTCACTGTGGTGGCTTCTTGCTGTGGAGCACGGGCTTTAGGGCCCGAGGGCTTCCCTAGTTGCGGCACACAGGCTCAGTAGTTGTGGTTCTCCGGCTCTAGAGCACAAGGTCAATAATTGTGGCACGTGGCTTCGTTGCTCTGCGGCATATGGGATCGTCCCAGACCTGGAGTCTAACCTGCTTTAGCAGGCAGATTCTTTACCACTGAGCCACCAAGGAAGCCCCTTCCTTCCGTTTTAAAAAGTATTTTAACATGTCATTTTAAAGGTTCAGGCTATAATAACAGTATGGGAGACTATTTGATCAATGGAAAATTATTCACACTAGATTTACATTTAAAAGCAGTTTATAAAACAGAGTGTGTGGTGTGATCCTGTTTTTGCTTCTTAGAAAAGTGTGGGCTGGTGCATTAGAAATTATCTGAAGGAAAAAAGGTACCAAAATGTTATTTCCTAGATTTGTAAAGATCAGGCTGCTCTTCCCTGTGATGGCTGTGGGTAGGAAGGCTCTGGGGTCTTTAGAATATCTCAGTACTAATAAGACCTAAGAATTTGTGAGAAACTCATCTTTCTAAAAGATTGTTTCAGTTACTGAACCTCCTCTGCTTTTGTGGATTGAAGTAAAATTCATTTTATGTTTTTGTCTAGTA
This sequence comes from Redunca redunca, assembly GCA_006410935.1. NCBI lineage: Eukaryota > Metazoa > Chordata > Mammalia > Artiodactyla > Bovidae > Redunca > Redunca redunca. The sequence goes on along the minus strand of SJYQ01004836.1, from coordinate 257,243 downwards.
GTTGGTGATCTTTCAGTTTATGACTAATTTTTAAGGTACGTAATTTTTTGATGAGGTGCTTTGGATGGGGAAGAACTGTTTAATGATCAGCTGTCTTGAAAAGCAAAAAAGGAACAGCACTCTGGTTCAGAGCATTCGCTGATTCCTGTGGTGTAAGTATCTCCACCATGGCAAATTTCAGGGTACCAGCGAGATGTGATTGAACACAGGATTAGAAAGGGCCATGTGCTGGTGGGCGTGTTCTGTAATATTGTCACTAGGCAGATATCATAGGCAAACTTAACCTGAAGAGCATAGGTCCCAGTAAAAATCCAGGAAAATACTTAGGAAGTTGAGTCAAAAACATTTTAATCTGGGCAGTTGGATGGATACCATGTGGAGCTGGAGATTATATTTGTAAAAGCCATTTGACTGTTGAAATAATCTCATGGAGAGGTTTGATGGAGAAATGGGAAGTTAGTTCTCTTATTCCCATTTTCTTCTTATTGATGTAGTTAATTTCCATGACCAGAGTTTGGGTCAAGTTTTGTCCATCGGTCTTTTACCTTTATTTAAATCCTACTATTAAATATAGCATACAGTACCTGTGTTGAATATTCTTTAGGGAGTTCATCTAATCATTAAGACAGTTAGCTGTGACTTGAGAAAAATAAAATACAAAACTTGAGGGGGAAAGTGTTCAGATATGGTCTTTTGAGCCGTGAAAACAAACATCTCCAAGCTCTGAAGTTCTTTCCAGCGTGCACAGTGTGTGTTCTAGTGAACTTGAGTTGGCGGTATTACCAGCTTGAACTTGGCCATTGGTCATCCTTCATGGCCTGTGGACTCTTCTGGTGAGACTTGAACATTTTGGCAGGACCCCTGAGGGAAGGGACCTTATTTCATTCCTGAAAGTATAGAACAGTGCTTGTAAGAAAGAAGACCCAATAATCACTTGTTGAATGAAAGGAGTTTCAAGGTATCAAGGTGAGGGCATAATATGTGAAAGGCTTATGGTGATACCCTAGTGCCTTGACTTTGCCTGAACTGGCCAAGTTTACTTGAGGGTCTGTTGCAGCCCTGACTGTGAACTTGAGGGCAGTGAAGGCTGAACTGGCCCTTTGAAGACCACCGCACCCCCATGCCCCCCCCATCCCCGCAACCCCTTTTTAGAGATGAGTTTCTGAGTAGCCTTCCTTCAGAACTGTTTGTAGTGTCAGATGGGAATGCTTGTCCTGGCTTTCCAAGATACAACAAGTGGGTTCAACTTTAGTTGACATTAACCTTGTGTGTGGTTAGGGAAAAGCATTGGTCTCTTCAACACTGGGGGCTTCTCTGGGGGCTCAGACAGGAGAGAATCTGCCTACAGTGCAGGAGACTCAGGTTCCATCCCTGGGTGGGGAAGATCTCCTGGAGAAGGGAGTGGCTACCCCCTGCAGTATTCTGGTCTGTGAAATCCCATGGGCAGAGTAATCTGGCAGGCTACACTCCCTAGGATCCCAAAGGGTCTGACATGACTGAGCCACTAACACTTCATCAGGAAACCAACCCTAAATCAATCCTAAAGGAAATCAACCCTGAATATTCATTGGAAGGACTGATGCTGAAGCTGAAGCATTTGGCCACCTGATGCAAAGAGCCGACTCACTGGAAAAGACCCTGATGCTGGGAAAGATTGAAGGCAAAAGGAGAAGGGGGTGGCAGAGGACGAGATGGTTAGTTAGCATCATGAATAGACATGAATTTGAGCAAACCCTAGGAGATACCGGAGGACAGGACAGGGGAGCCTGGCATACTGCAGTTGATGGGGTTGCAAAGAGTCGGACATGACTCAGTGACTGAACAACTACTTCAACAGGACATTTCCAGGTTTGCAACTCTAGGTGGACTGCAAACGGATATGGCCCGTGGAGGTTTGCCAGCATGGTGGGTGTCAGACTTCCATCGGCTTCCCAGTGTCCCTTTCCCCAGGTTGTAGAGAGAGCACTTCCTCTTCTGCCTGCTGTGTGATGCATGACCACTTCCTGTTGTCTTCCCCGGAAGAGAGCAGGACTCGGTAGCCTGCTGGCTGCTGGCTGGTGGAGATGTCCTCATTGACTGGGAACAAGATTTAGGTGACAGGATGGTCAGGTGCACGAACTCATGCCCTCTGAGGGGTTTTATGTGTTGGGTTGGTCAAAACATTCATTCGGCTTTTTCCAAACCATGTTATGAAAATTCAGAATGAACATTTTGGCCAACCCAGTAGATTGGGCAGCTGGGGCAGGTTTTTTAAGGTTGTGATGGTCAGAAATGAGTATTTTTTTTTTTCTTTTGTGATCATGAAAAAAAATAGCATTTAAATTATATTAAGACTTTTAGTTTTTCATACATTCTTTTTTTTAAATGTTTATTTGTATTTATTTATTTATTTGGCTGCATCGGGTCTTGGTTGTGACAGGCAAGCTTTCATTGTATCATGTACACAGGCTCTCTCTAGTTGTGGCACACGGGCTCCCAAGCACACAGGCCCAGTTGCCTCATGGCATGTGGGATCTTAATTCCCTGACCAGGGATGGAACACGTGTCCCCTGCGTTGCAAGGCAAACTCTTAACCACTGGACCGCCAGGGATAATACATTGTTAAGTAATTGTTCGATATCTACCCAGAATATCATTAGTTGACATTATTAGTTCACTAATATCATTAGTGAACTTTAGACAAGTTCACAGAGGATGCCTGTATTTTTTTTTGGCCACAATTTGGTCATTGTCACAGGTAGACAGTAAGAGCTTTTGATTATCTAAGAATAATTACAGATTCTGCTAAGACATTTGGTATTATAATGAGCAGTACCGACAAAGATTTGAACTAATGATACATTAGTTAGCCAGATTATGTAAATCATAGAAATAGAAATTCTCACTAACCAGATGTAATATTAAAATTAAATACATGCTCAATAGAGAGACTACTTATCACCATGCATATTGCAAAGACATTTCAAGTTGGGCATAGTGAATTTTTTACTTAAAATCTACTTGAGGTCTAATGTAATAAATATGTATATTTTAAAATTTATTTTTGATGGAGGATAATTGCTTTACAATATTGTGTTGGTTTCTGCCATATAGTAACATGAATCAGCCATAGGTATACTCTTACCCCCTCCTTGAACCTCCCTTCTGCCACCCACCCCACCCCACTCCTCTTGGTTGTCACAGAGCACCAAATTTGAGGTCCCTGTGTCATACAACAAATTTCCACTGGCTATCTAATTTTACATATGGTAATGTAAGGGCCTACTATACAGAGTGAAATAAGTCAGAGCAAAACATACTATACATTGTACATTGTACATGGAATATACATATACATGGAATGTAGAAAGATGGCACTAATAAATATATTTTGAATTTTTGTATTCAGCTCCCCAGAAAAGATTTCAGGTGTACCTAGTATATTATCACAGTTTCAAGAGCAACAGCCGAGGTTTGTGATTTCTGTGAACAGAAACCTTCTGGGTGATTTTTGTTGGAAAACTTATTTTTTTCTTTATCATGTAAGTTCTCCATCTTCACATTATGTAATAGTTTTTCTTTCTTCTTTCACCTTTTACCAGAATGGCTTTATTTGGTGGCTGAGATTTGCTGTCTTTTGCCTGTTGGCACCGTCACTCCCCTTCTGCCCCTGTCCCTTTGGTTATCTTGACCCTGTCTGTAATAGCCTTTCTTAGCTTTTCTCTTTTTGAGCTGAGTTGCTGAAGAAATGTTGCTTAGCAATGCCTCAGTGTCTGCAGCGGTCATGGGATTAAAGCAATCTCAGTCCTTTGTTATTTTCTTTTAAAAATATTTTACAATGGTCTCTTTTCTTCGAGGATATTTTGCATTGATACATGAACAATTACTGCACAAAACTTTTTAGGTGAACCCTTTTCCTCTGTTGTACCTCTGTACCATCTTAATAAATCATAATACTCTGAGAAAGTTCCTTTCTTTTTAGGCTGTTCTTTCTCCAGATCCTTTCATTATAGATCAATGTTTGAAGAAGACCTCAAAGTTTTAAACTCTGTGTTCCCTTTGTATCTTTTTTTTCTCTCTCAAACTTATTAGAACCAAAATCGAAGTTGATGGGTAGGTAATTTGTAGAGTTCATTTTCTTCCCACCCAGATAAATTGATAAATATTAATAACAGTAGTCATGATAGTTCAAGTAAATCTATAAACTGTAGTGTCTTAGCTCAGTCTGCCAAAACAGCCAAACATAGACTGGATGACATAAAAGTAGAAATATATTTCTCACAGTTCTAGAAGCTGGGAAGTCCAGGATCAAGGTGCTGGCTAATTTAATTCCTGGTACGAGCTCTCCTCCTGGTAGCAGCCACCTTCTCACACGTGCTTACATGGTCTTCCTTGGTAGGGGTACATGGGAGGCGAGATCCCTCTCTTCTGAAAAGGCCACCCACCCTATGGGATTAGGACCCCACCTTATGACTTCATTCAGTTTTAATTACCTCCTAAAAGCCATATGCTTCCCAGGTGGCTCAGTGGTAAAGAATCCGCCTGCAATGCGGGTTCCATCCCAGGGTCGGGAAGATCCCCTGGAGGAGGAGGAAATGGCAACCTACTCCAGTATTCTTACCTGGGAAATCCCATGGACAGAGGAGCCTGGTGGGGTACAGTTCAAAAGGTCACAAGAGTTGGGCATGACTTAAGGACTAAATAACAACGGAAGCCATATATCCAAATGTAGTTACATTGGGGGTTAGAGCTTCAGCAAATGAATGTTATGGAGACAAAATTCAGTCTGTAGCATTTAGCTCTTTCCTTTCTGTTTTTTTCCCATGCTGTTACATTGGTGTCCTTGACTCCAGAAAGCCAATTACAAATACTCTAAGTATGCAAACACTGGCCTCCCACCACTTCCCCTAGACCGGCTCCTGTCTCTGTCACCCATCGGTGCCCTAACCCTCCTGAAGAGCGGACACAACCAACATGGTCAGGACCTTTCCTCCCCGGCCCCACGCTGCTGGAGGATGAGGGGACCCCCCAGTTCTGTTTCTGTTGTCACGTTCCCTCTGCTGCTGCTGCCCTGCTGGGTACCCCACAGTGGTTCCCAGTTCTTCATGCTTGAGAGAGCTCCGACCTGCAGAACCCTGACCCTACTGACGCCTGGGAATCTAAGAGTGTTCTCAACATCTAAGACGCTTCTCTGCTGGTCTCCCCCTTGCCCCCCACCCCTAGTGGAGCTGTCTGAAACAGGCCAAACGAGCAGTGGCTTTGGGCTACAGGATGTACTTCTCGGTAGAAATGAAACTATAAATTGTAGTTAGAACTTGTCTGGACTGTTGGTGAGCTTCATTGTGCTGAAATAGCCTTTCAAGGTTGGTTTGAGAACCCTTCCACCATGTAACAGTGAAAAGTGTTTTTGGGGTTCCAAATATTCATCATTATGGGAGAAAATATATGGAATACAACCTGTTTATAATCTTTATACTACCAAGATGAATGTAATCCCAGTTACAAAGGCATTGTAGAAGATTCTCCTCCTTTATTTCATTTTTTTTTGTTAGTTGCTCAGTTGTGTCTGACTCTTTGCAACCCAATGGACTGGAGCCTGCCAGGCTTCTCTGTCCATGGATTTCTCCAAGCAAGAATACTGGAGTGGATTGCCATTCCCTTCTCCAGAGGAACTTCCCAGCCCAGGGATTGAACCCTGGTCTCCTGCATCACAGGCAGATTCCTTACCATTTGACCTACAGGGAAGTCTTATTTTATTTTTAGTATTTCTTTATTCCTACTCCTACAATGTAGCAATAAAGCCAACTTGTCAAAGGGGAAAAATGACCACAAATGAGTTGAATTCTTTGCATCTGACACCCACACCCTGCCTATGGCGTCCATAATCATTGTGCAGAAGTGATTTTACCTTCTCTCTTTTTTTAGCTTTAATATAATGAGCTGATTTTTCTATACTGCGCTGTCTTCATGTTTATAATTTTTGAGTATTTACTGTTCCAGGCCATAGATATACCATAGTTTGGCTAACCATTCTTGGGGTGTTTTGAGTTGACATTTATGTAAGCAAGGCTACAAAGAACACCTTTGTATTTGTAGTCTCTTCATTCCTTCGGATGTTTTCCCAAAGGTAAATTCTTATATGTGACAAATTATAGGCACTCCATAGTATTTACGGTATTGGGACATATTAGTTTCTAGAAGTGTTATGGCACATTTCCAGCAACACCAGCAAGGTAACTTTGAGTTATACTTAATATTATAATAATAAGTTATATTTATTGTTATTGAGCACACTCTGGGACTTGGTGATGGACAGAGAAGCCTGGTATGCTGTAGTCCATGGGGTTGCAAAGAGTTGGACATCACTGAACTGAACTGATTCTACTTTCAAAAAAAATCTCACCCAATTTTTCTTTTGACATTTTAAGAAGAACCATGGTTTACAGGCAGATGTTTTAGACTGACAAGAAAAATGATGAATGCGGAGAATTTTGCCCATGTAAGTAATAAGAAAGGACTCTGTCCCTCAATGGGGCTTCAGTGGACATTTTATCAAGCAAAGCAGATTTTATGAGATGTCTGTGTTTCTCCAGTCCGTTGCCTATGCAACAAGTTGTACATAGATGGATAGATCAATCAATAGATTGATCGGGGCTCAGGAGTCTTTCCTAGGAAGATGCCTTGCTGAAACCCTGCTGCTGCTGCTAAGTCGCTTCAGTCGTGTCCAACTCTGCGTGACCCCATAGAAACCCTGAGCTTCTGATAATTACGGTGGCTGAGCCAACAGAAAACCTGGCTCTTCTTAAATTTATCCATTTCCTTTCGTAGAAGATGTGTGCTCAAGTAGAAGCAGTCAGACTTCTTTATTCAGAGCGATCCGTCGGAGTAGTAATATCATGCGCTATATAAAGATGTAATGTGGGACGTTTAGTACATTCTTATTAAATTTCCTCCTGGCGTTTCTCTTTGTTAATGCTTTGTCATCCATAAATACGATTTGCATGCCGTTAAAACCTTCACTGGAGCAATTAATAAAGGATAGCTATTAAGTTGCAGGGGTGGGGCCTTTTTCTGGGACTCAGCGCCTAGGGAGATGTTGTTCAATTATTCGGAACTCTTTGGGCACAGTGTTCAATAGCAGGTGAACGTAACGATAACTTTACTCTCACCCTCCTCTTAATTCCATTTATTGCATAATCACATCCTAAACATTTTTTCCAAATGCCTAGCCGAAATTCCAGCTAGATTACTGCTCTCGCAGTCTCCTGATTTTTGAGAGCAGAAATCTGTCAAAGACAGAGAGGCGGTGATTGTGGCCTGATTTGTTCTTAATGAAGCCATTTTAGCTTCTAGTGATCATTGCTTCCCTTTCCAATTCCTCTCAGTTTATAACGATCCATCTTGACAGTTATCCTTAGCAGTGCATTTTAAGTTCTACAACGACATAAAATGAATATGTCCTTTGCTTTCACTGCCTGTTTATTTTCTGGATGAATTCTCTATGGCTTTGTCATGCTCTATAAATATTCAGCATAGATTTTTATATTGCAGAAAAATCTTTATATTCATTTCAAGAAAATTGTCCTAGCTACCATATTGGTTCTTTCTCAATACTAACAGGGTTCTCTCTATTTACCTGTGTCTTTTGTCAACTGCTCATTCAATGCCATTGATTTTCAGCATTGATCAGTATAATTATTCATCACAACTTAAAACATGAATAGAAATGAAGTAGTTACTGTTAGAATGCTTATAATTTTTTTATAAACGGTCCTAATAAATAGAGAACTGTAAGGGCTTTCAACTTTGAAACTTATCCTTTTTTTTTAAGCATGGTCAATATGCTGCTCTCTGGGAGCGGGAGGCATATGGATAAATCCTTGCTGATGAGAAGTGGAGTCCCACACAGTTGCCCTTTGTACGATGCCCACTTAGAGGCAGCTTGGTTACACATGAAATACATGCCATACGTAACACCCGTGGCCTTCCCTGTGACTTATTTAGGCAAAGCAGCAACGTGCACTGGAAGCTGAGAAGGTCCCAGAATCGGGTTTAAGAGGAGGGATCATATACTTTCTGCTCTTTGTCAGAATGCCCCAACACTAAGTTTTAAATGTCTGAATCAGATATAGCACCATTGGAATGATGTATGTGTTTAAGGTCACCTTTCTGTTTTAAAATAACAACAACTTTAAGCCACTAAGTCAGTGTTTTCCCTGGTGGCTCAGATGATAAAGAATCTGCCTGCAACGTGGGAGATCTGAGTTCAGTCCCTGGGTTGGGAAGATCCCCTGGAGAAGGAACTGGCCACCCACTCCAGTGTTCTTGCCTGGAGAATCCCATGGACGGAGGAGCGTGGCGGGCTACAGTCCATGGGGTCACAAAGAGTCAGACACAACTGAACGACTAACACACACGCACAGATTCCTTAGCATGTGGAGTTGGAGCTTACATTTATAATTTCTTTTTACCAGCCATACAGTCAGGTGTCCATGGTGGCCTCGGTAGGTGGACAGCCTTGCATCCCCTGCCTTGACCCAGGTTTCACCTCCCGCTGAAGGCCAGCTCTCTTACCTGGTACTGACTGTGGGCCTTTCTAGAACTGTGACCTGCTCTGGAGGATGACCGGGTAGCTCTTCTAGGTATTCCTTACAGGCACACACATCTGCCTTTTCCCGTTGACTGAGAAAGGTTTCCTGCCATTTGTCCTTGAGAGAGCCTGAGTCCCTCACAGCTTCAGCTGGGGGTCCACTTCCTGTTGACTTGAGAGTCCCCTGGACAGCAAGGAGCTCACAGCAGTTAGTCCTAAAAGAAATCAGCCTGAACATTCATTGGAAGGACTGATGCTGAAGCTGAAGCTCCAGTACTTTGGCCACCTATTGAGAAGAGCCGACTCATTAGAAGAGACCTTGATGCTGGGAAGGATTGAAGGCAAAAGGAGAATAGGGCAGCAGAGGATGAGATGGTTAAATAGTATCACGGACTCAACAGACATGAATCAGGGCGAACTCTGGGAGATAATGGAACACAGAAGAACCTGGTATATGCAGTCCAAGGGGTTGCAAAGACTCAAACATGAGTTAGCCGATTGAACAGCAACAATAAAAAGAGGAAACAAAAATTGTTTCTAATCTCGCCTCTCCCCAAAACCTGCTTTGATATATCTACTACCAGTTGCTATTCAGTATTTACATACATTTAGGAATATTCATAAAGAATAAAAGTTCAATTTTCAAATGCCTTTTTTAATATCTAGTAGTTATTATAGGATTGATACTGTCATTTCCAATAATAATGAATTAAGTGGCTAATTTTCCATGAGTTATTCCATCTCAGAATTTCCAATTTAAGTATGTATTACTTATTTATAGTAGCTTTTCTTTTTTTTCTTTATTTAGGCTTTTTAATAATTTTTGAGTATAACTTTCTTTTGAAATGTTTTGCTTGGGCTCAAGTAAAATGAATTTGGGAGTATAACTTTTTGTTTTTAAAAGAAAAGATTGTTTATCTGTTGGAAGTTTGGAAAAATTTCCCAGGCATGTTTATTTATGTAGACTTGGGAGAGAGGAAGATTTCATAATTTTTTTTCTGATTTTTCTTTTTTTGGTCTCTTCAAGTTTTCTCTAACAGATGATATACTTTTTTGTTGTTTGATTTTTCTGCTTAAGCTCATCAGCTTCAAAATTCTTTAGATAAAGACTATTTTTCTTGCTTATATTGGTGTATAGAACAGTCCGTTTTCCTTTCAGTGGGACTTTGGTAGAATATCATTTACTTATATTTGTATTTTCAATGTTAGAAATATTCTTTGTAACTTAAAATTTTTTTCTTTCATTCATTGTCTTTCCATAAAACAGTGTTTGCAAATAATTGGTTGAGTTTTGCTTTGTTCTCTTTCAAATTTTATGCTGTGTGATCTAGGGATATATATATTCTATACACAGAACTTGTTGTAGGAGGATTTTTGTGTTCCAGCAAAACAGTTATTCCCCCAGTGGCTCAGTGGTAAAGAATCTGCCTGCAGTGCCGGAGACCTGGGTTTGATCCCTGGGTTGGGAAGATCCTCTGGAGAAGAGTATGACTACGCACTCCGGTATTCTTGCCTGGAGAATTCCATGGACAGAGGAGCCTGATGGACTACAGTCTATGGGGTTGCAGAGAGTCAGACGTGACTGAGCACGCACACAAAAACTGTTATTATTTGAAAAAAATGGACTAAAATATTTAAAAATATATGCTTTTTATTTGCCATTTCTTGCTGTCCAGATAGTGTTGCTTCTGTCCTTATTTGTTGTACCGGGTACACTTCAGTTCAGTTGCTCAGTTGTGTCCGACTCTTTGTAATCCCATGGACCGAAGCACAACAGGCTTCCCTGTTCATTACCAACTCCCAGAGCTTACTCAAACTCACGTCCATTGAGTCAGTGATGCCATCCAACCATCTCATCCTCTGTCGTCCCCTTCTCTTTCTGCCTTTAATCTATCCCAGTATCAGGGTCTTTTCAAAGGAGTCCGTTCTTCGCATCAGGTGGCCAGAGTAATGGAATTTCAGCTTCGGCATTGGTCGTTCCAATGAATATTCAAGACTGATTTCCTTTAGGATGGACTGGTTGGATCTCCTTGCAGTCCAAGGGACTCTCAAGAGTCTTCTCCAACACCACAGTTCAAAAGCATCAGTTCTTCGGTGCTCAGCCTTCTTTATGGTCCAACTTTGACATCCATGCATGACCTGCATACAGATTTCTCAGGAGGCAGGTCAGGTGGTCTGGTATTCTGGTTACACTTATATTTCTTTAATTATTGGCTTGTTTGGCGGGTAATAGAATGTTGATGACTTCTAGACTTTGACTGCTATGTAAGCGAGCCCCAGGCACCCTGTTTGGGAAACAGCTGGTGGCCCCTTCTTTTAAGCTGTGAGGAGGGTCTGGGAGACGCCTTGTAGAAGTGAGTGTTCAGACTAGGGCCTGGCATTCAGCCAAGAGCTCCCTTGGCCTCTTGTTTGCCCTTCTCAGTTCTCCAGCTTTTACCAGCCTCTCCCAGTAAAACTTCCTTCTGCAGGTATCTGCCCAGTGTAGCAGTCAGTCCTGTAGAATTGTGACTAGTAAGCAAAGTCATGCAGATGAGTGCTTAATGGATGGCACATGTTACTAGGCGAAAGCGCTTTGTGAGAAAACAAAACGGTTGGAATGAAAACTTGTGTTTCTCAGCAGTGACAGAAACAGTAGCGCTGTGATTCGGGGTCTCGTTTCACAAGGTGACGTGTCCTTTGAGCTGAGGACTGATGGAACCCAGTCCTCAGCCCCACTTCAGTGTCGAGTGTGCCCGCGTGGTGTATGGACTGGGTCTGGTTTCGTATGTGTCAGTCGAGCAGTGAGCTCCATGGGAACTGAGGGTTTGCGTTGGGAGAGGAGCCGTTATCTTAATTTGCCCTTGGACTTTCTTTGACTTTGCCCAGGAGGGTCCTCTCGATGCTTGGCAGTTTTCACACTGAAGGCCTTGGCCTGCCCTCTCCAAGTGTCTTTAGTGTTGAGAACTCAGCTAATTCACGGGTGTTCCATGAAGGCTCTCCACTGCATGTATAGACATTTCAAAAAGTCATCCCTTGTAGAAGTGAGAAATGATTTAAGACAGCTAAAAATGCATAATTCAGAACCATAAAAAGACAGTGCACCGTGGGAAAACTAGATAACTATATGTAAAAAAATGAAATTAGAACGTTTTCTCACACTGTGCACAAAAATAAACTCAAAATGGATTAAGGACCTAAATGTAAGACCGGAAACAATAAAACTCCTAGAGCAGAACACCGGCAGAGCACTCTTTGATATAAATCATAACAATCTTTTTTGGATCTGTTTCCTAAAGCAAAAGAAACAAAAGCAAGAATAAACAAATAGGACCTAATTAACTTAAAATCTTTTGCATAGCACAGGAAACCATTGACGAAAAGACAGCCTACCAAATGGGAGAAAATATTTGCAAATTGATTGGGGGGTTATACAAACAGCTCGTACAATTTAATAATCAAAACCAAGTGAAGCGAAGTCGCTCAGTCATGTCCAACTCTTTGCAACCCCATGGGCTATACAGTCCATGGAATTCTCCAGGCCAGAATACTGGAGTAGGTAACCTTTCCCTTCTCCAGGGGATCTTCCTAACCCAGGGATTGAACCCAGGTCTCCTGCCTTGCAGGCAGATTCTTTACCAACTGAGCCAGAAGGGAAGCCCAAACAAAGCACTGAAAAGTTATGTCTGACTCTTTGTGACCCCATGGACTGTATGGTCCATGGAATTCTCCAAGCCAGAATACTGGACTGGGTAACCTTTTGCTTCTCCAGGGGATCTTCCCAACCCAAGGATCGAACCCAGGTCACCCACAGTGCAGGCAGATTCTTTACCAGCTGAGCCACGAGGGAAACCCAAAACCAAACAACCTTATTAAAAAATGGACAGAAGACCTGTACAGACATTTTTTCTAAGGAAGATAAGCAGATGACCGAGAGACACATGAAAAGATGCTCCATGTCATTAATCATCAGAGAAATGCAAATCAAAACCACAATGACATATCACCTTACACCTGTCAGAATGGCTGTCGTCAAGGAGACAAAATGACAAGCGTTGGTGAGGATGTGGGAAAAAGGGCATTTTTACACTGTTGCTGTTGGTGGGAATGTAAATTAGTGCAACTGCTGAGGAAAACAGTATAGAAGTTCCTCAAAAACCCACAAATAGGATTGCCGCATGACCTAACGATTCTGCTGCTGGGTGCATGTCCAAAGAAAATAAAAACACTAGTTCATAAAGTTGCATCCATCCCAGTGTTCACGAAAGTGAAAGTATTAGTTGCTCAGTCTGATTCTGTGTGATTCCATGGACTGTAGCCCACCAGGCTTCTCTGTTCATGGGATTCTCCAGGCAGGAATCCTGGAGTGGGTCACCATTCCCTTCTCCAGGGTTCTTACTGACCCAGGGATCGAACCTGGGTCTCCTGCATTGCAGGTGGATTCTTCACCCTCTATGTTCATAGCAGCATTGTTTATTTATTTATAAAAGTGCCATCAACAGATGAATGGATAAATGTGTGTAACACACGCACGTACACACGCACACTGACATACTACTCAGCCGTAATAAAGAATGAAAGTTTGCCATTTGAAACAACATAGCTGGATGGACCTGGAGGATATGAAAATATGAAATAAGTCAGAGAAAGACGAATACTTTATGCTATCACTTATATGTGGAATCTAAAAAATGCAGCATACTGGTGAATATAACAAAGCAGAAACAGATTTACTGATACAGAGAACAAACTAGTGGTTACCAGTGAGAAGAGGGAAAAGAGGAGGGTCAAGATAGGGGTAAGAGGTTAAGAGGTGCAGTCTTCTGTGTATAAATAGGTTACAAGGATATAGTACACAGGATGGGGGATTATTGGCATTATTTTGTAATAACTTTGGAATATAATCTGTATAAATACTGAATCACTATGCTGTATACCTGAAAATAATATAATATTATAAATCAACTCTAATTTTTAAAAAGATAGAAAAAAAGTTGTTGTTCAGTTGCTAAATCGTGTCCTACTCATTGCAACCCCATGGACTTTAGCATGCCAGGCTCCTCTGTTCTCCACTATCTCCTGAAGTTTGATCAGCTTTGTGTCCATTGAGTAGATGTTGCTATCTAACCATCACATCCTCTGCCATCCCCTCCTTTTGCCTTCAATCTTTCCCAGCATCAGGGTCTTTTCTGATGAGTTGGCTCTTCACATCAGGTGGCCAAAGTATTGGAACTTCAGCATCAGTCCTTCCAATGAATGTTCAGGGTTGATTTCCTTCAGGATTGACTGGTTTGATCTTGTAGTCCAAGGGACTCTCCAGCCTTCTCTAGCACCACAATTCCAAAGCATCAGTTCTTTGGTGCTCAGCCGTCTTTATGGTCCAGCTGTCACATCTGTACACGACTACTGGAAAAACCGTCACTTTGACTAGATGGACCTTTGTTGGCAAAAGGTGTCTCTCCTTTTTAATATACTTCTAGGTTGGTCATAGCTTTCCTTCCAAGGAGTAAGCATCTTTTAATTTCATGGCTGCAGGTACCCATCTGCAGTGATTTAGGGGCCCAAGAAAGTAAAATCTGTCACAGAAGAAAAGTACCCTATACTCTTTGTAGGTCTAGTGATAATTCAAGAAGCATTTTAATTATTTGTTGAGTTTTCTCCACTGGTGTCCTTTGCAGCTTACATGGGTGATTAGCCTAGTGATTAGCTTGATTGACATCTCTGTGCTGGAAAAGGTGAGAAGTTTGGGGAAGACTTGATTTCATCTAAAATGACTAAGTCATAAGGTCACTGAGTATTAGAGAGGGTGACAATTTGCAGATTATCTTGTCCAGGAGGGCTCATGACAGGTGGTAAAACCAGCCTGTCTGCTGTCTGGTCCCTTGTCTGCAACTTTACTAGCTGGGTGACCATGGGAAAATGGACTTAATCTTTTTGCCTCAGTTTTCTTATCTGTGAAAGGGGTCACTAGCAGTATCCACATAATGGTGGTCTTGAAGATTAAATTCGTATTTACAAGGCTCATAGAACAGTATCTGCTCTAGAAAGGGCTACATAAGTGTTGATTAAATGAAAATGTTCTGTTCTGTGCTTAGTTGATTTCTCCACATTCTGTGAATGACAAGTCTAAAATTCAGGAAAGTTAATTTTATCATACACTCACAGTTCAGAAATGAGGATTAGAACCTATGGTAGTCTGATAGATGATATCTAAATCTTTTCTCTTCCAACACCCCACAGCAAAAATGTGCTATTCATCATCATCAATTTTATTAATGGACAACATTGTTTAATTAAACACCTTATTTATTAACCAAGCTGACATTTAAATTCTTTTTGTTTTCACAAGGGGTTTCACTTTTTTATTGTGTTCTTTTTTTTCCCCCTTGACCTTTCATTGTTTTGATTAATAATTAATTCTAGGGGAAGTGTTTACAGAATTTGATACCATTTACACTCTGTTTTAATTTACTGTATCATTTTGGTCTGTGATAATAGCACCCAGTGTATTTCTCAAATAATATTGGAAGGGTGAGAGGATTTCACAGTCGATCCTTTAATGGTTTAATAGAAATTGCTTTCCTTTTCCCACCCTGAAGGGAAGCCCTGTCATTTATGATTCATTGGATTTGGTCAGCTTTAGGAAATGCTTTTCTTTTTTCTTCAAGTTATATGAAATAATGTCATTACTCACTCTAGAAAAGATGTCAGTAGAATGTTACACAGGATATAGGACACATTTTAGTGTTGCCATTTAGTTCTTAAGCATCATTATCTGAGTGTTTGAAATGGCTGCCGATAATGATAGAGGATAAGTTAACTCTTTTATTTAAAATTTATTTATTAAATAATGAGGTTGTTGGAGATATCCTGACTTAGTTGAAAACAGACTTAACAATGCTTTAGAGTTTATTCAGGAGAATGCCTGGTGCCTTTTTTTTTTTTTTTTTTTGCATTCTAAAAACATTTTTAGTTATTTATTAAGTCCTGTCACTGTATCTTGAAGTAAAGGAAGAAATGTATCTCATAGGACCTTTGAGATAAATTGCCTGCCAATGTGTGGGCTTGACTGAGCCTGAAATTGACAGCAAATTTGTCCATTAAGCCCCAGGACTTGCTAACCTCAAGTTTCTAATCTCAAGTGGAGCTGGTACTGTTGGAGGTGACAGCTACACTCGCCCATGCCTGTAATTGGAAATCATCTCAGAGTAGCCCCAAGCTGAAAGCAACCTGTTCCACTGGGTGAATCAATAAATGGGGGTGTTGTTGCTTTCCAGTTGCTGTGTCGCGTCCGACTCCTTGCGACCCCATGGACTGCAGCACACCAGGCTCCTCTGTCCTCCGCCATCTCCCAGAGTTTGTTCAAACTTATATCCATTGAGTCAGTGATGTCACCCAGCCACCTTATCCTCTGTACCCCACTTCTCCTCCTGCCCTCAGTCTTTCCCAGCATCAGGGTCTTTTCCAGTGAGTCAGCTCTTTGCATCAGGGGGCCAGCGAAGTGGAGCTTCAGCATCAGTCCTTCCAGTGGATATTCAGGGTTGGTTTCCTTTTGAATTGACTGGTTTGCTCTCCTGGCAGTCCAAGGGACTCTCAAGAGTCTTAACCAGCAACACAGTTCCAGGCAATGGAGTATTTTCCAGTGGTGAAAAGAATTGAGCTGTCAAGCCTGGAAAAACATAGAGGAATCTTAAATGCACATTGCTAAGTGAAGGAAGCCAGTCTGAAAAGGCTGCCTACTGTCTGATTCCAACTATAGATGACTTTCTGGAAAAGGCAAAACTATAGAGATAGTGGTTGTCAGGGGACAAGAGGGGGAAGGAATGAACAGATGGAGAACAGCAGACCTCTGGGTGGTGAAAGGATTCTACATGATACTGTAATGGAGGATACTTGACAGTATGCCTTTGTTAGACCTCAACTGTGTAACCCAAAGAGTGAACCCTGATATACACTACGGACTTGAGTTCATCATAATTTGTCAGTATTGGTCCATCAGTTGTAACAAATGTACCACAGCAATGTGAGATGTTAATAGGAAAACTGTGTGGGGAGAGGGGGTATTTAGGAACTCTCTGGGTTGTTTTTTTGGTTTTGTTTATTTTTTTAAGATTTTCAGATTTTCATCAGCTGTATTTGCAAAGTTTTGAATCTGTTAATACACTCAATCCAGCAGCACTGAGTTTTTTCTTTCTTTTTTTTTTTTTAATGATTAAAAACATTGAAGTATAGGACTTCCCTGGTGGTCCAATGGCTCAGACTCTGCATGTCCCGTGCAGGAGGCCTGGGGTTCGATCCCTGGTCGGGTAACTAGATCCCACATGCCACAAGTAAAGATCCCGTGTGCCGCAACTAAGACCTGGTAGAGCCAAATAAATAAATAAATATTAAAAAATGGAAATACAGTTAATTTATAATATTGTATAGAATACTGCAGATGATGGCTGCAGCCATGAAATTAAAAGACGGAGGAAAAGATATGACAAACCTAGAGAGCATGTTAGAAAGCAGACACATCACTTTACCGACACAGGTCCGTCTAGTCAAAGCTGTGGTTTTTCCAGTGGTCATGTATGGATGTGAGAGCTGGAGCATAAAGAAAGCTGAGTGCTGAATTGATGCTTTTGAACTGTGGAGAAGACTCTTGAGAGTCTCTGGACAGCAAGGAGACCTAACCAGTCAATCCTAAAGGAAATCAGTCCTGATGCTGAAGCTGAAGCTCCAATACTTTGGCCACCTAACGAAGAACTGACTCATTGGAAAAGACCCTGTTACTGAGAAAGATTGAAGGCAGGAGAAGGGGACGACAGAAGATGAGACAGCTAGATGGCATCACCAACTCGATGGACGTGAGTTTGAGCAAATTCCAGGAGTTGGTGATGGACAGAGAAGCCTGGCCTGCTGCAGTCCATGGGGTTACAGAGAGTCGGATGTGACTGAGCAACTGAACTGAATTAGCAAGATTTTAGCAAGTGTGCAGCAAAGTGATTCAGTGATTATATACATACCAGATACATATATATATACTTTTTCAGATTCTTTTTCATTTTAGGTTATTAAAAGATATTGAGTATAGTTCTCTGCTATACCTTGTTTACCTGTTTTATATATAGTGTAAATATGTTAATCCCAGACTCCTCCTCTTTATTTTCTTAGAAACATAAAACTGCTCTAAGAGTCTATTAAAAAACATATTAGTATGGGCTAATATATTTGCTCTCTGCATTATTAATAATCCCTCTGGCTCTACATTCATTTCTCCCCAGATAACTTTTTTCTTCATACCAGTGAATACCCAGTCATATCAGATCTAGTGAACAAACTTTAATTCTTACTCCTCATTTGCCTTGTTGCCCCAAGAGCATTCAGCATTGTGGTTCCCTTTCTAGTCCTCGGTGATGCTCTTGCCTCCTTGGCTTCCTGCTATAATTGTGGAATGGATTTTCAGCCTCAGTCTTTTATAAATATGAGATTTGTCCATCAGGGACAAGGTGGTCATACATCCTCTCCAGCATGCATGCTAAGTAAGCTTCTTCAGTCTTTGCAACTCTATGGATGATAGCCTGCCAGGCTGCTCAGTTCATGGGGCTTCTCCAGGCAAGAATACTGGAGTGGGTTGCCCTGCCCTCTTCCAGGGGATCTTCCCAATCCAGGGATTGAAGCCACGTCTCTTATGTCTCCTGCATTAGAAAGATGGGTTCTTTACCACTGCCGCCACCAGTAAAGCCCCAGTGCTCTCCAGAAGTCCTTCCAATTCTGAGAACCTTTGAATCCTTCACCAAGTCTTCTTACTCCCTCTTTCTGCCCTTGAGTCTTGGCATGCACTCCAGGGTACCATCTTGGTTTTGTCTTTCTGTGCCCTTTCCAGGCTCTCCAAAATGTTACCCACTGGCACAGTGTCACCTCTGACTTATACATGGATGACTTTAAAGTCCCTTTCCTGAACCTCAGGCCCCTCTGCTCAGTTACTTTGAAGATAGCATTTGGGAGGCGGTAGCCAGGGGACAAGGAAGGGTGGGCGTTGAATAAATGGAGAGAATGACCTTTAGGATATTCTAGGACATTCCACCTTCCTGTCTTGCAGTCACCTCAGTCAGTCACAGCATGGACCTCCTCCCCGCATGTCTTTGATTTCTGTCTCTCACTAGCATTGACGTTCCGGATTTGCCCATAATTCTATCTTCTTCTCCCACCTCTAATTTGTCATCAATTTGCAAAGATTCTTAATGTCAAAATATTCCCAGAATATGCCTCCTTTCTCTGTTCTCATTGTGGCTACCATCCTTTCTTGCATGGAGTATTAAGAGTTGTTTCCTAAGAGGTGACCCGTGTCGTCATCTAACTAACACTTCACTGCCAAATTTTTTCTGGTTTTTCTCTTTAGTAGCCCTGGATGCCTTTCGGGGGGCTTCTCTGGTGGCTCACATGGTAATGAACCCCCTGAAATTTGGGAGACCTGGATTTGTTCCATGGTTTGGGAAGATCCCTTGGAGGAGGGCATGGCAAACCACTGCAATTTTCTTGCCTAGAGAATCCCCATGGACAGAGGAGCCTGGTGGCCTACAGTCAATGGGGTCGAAAAGAGCTGGACACAGCTGAGCAACTTTCACCTCACTTCACGCCTTCTGGGATCTTCGTTCCCCAACCAGGGATTGAACCCAGGACTGTGGCAGTGAAAGTGCTGAGTCCTAACCACTGGATCACCAGGGAATTCCCTGCCAATTTTTTTTCTTAAAGTTGCATGGATTTACCTTGTCGTAAAAACCACAGTGGCTCGTTCTGATCCATCAGATGCACCTCTTATCCCTTGGCCCCTGTTATTTCAGGCAGAGTGAAAGCTGTATCCCACCTGCTTTCTCCTTTTCACTATCTTCTTGCCTCTCTTGGTCTGTATCCGTCTTGTGCACAGCTCCTGGCATTGGGCAGACACTTCCTTACTGAATGCAGGTGTGAACTCTGGGAAGACTGTGTGTATTCTCCATACATTTCTATCTCCCCTCAGGGCTACTCAAAAACTATTAGTTTTTTCCCAGGGACAGGTGACTTCCTTGACATTCTCTGTAGCTTTTACAGTTCACATAATACTGTACCTATTGTCAGAATAAAAACATTGCCTTCAACAGTTATCACTGAGTACTTTCTTCTGCTTGAGGGATGAACTGTATGGTTCAATGTTCCTGCTTGGTGTCCCAAATGTAGTCCCTGGATTATAACAGGTCCTTCAGCATGCTTGTGAATGGCAATGATACTGGTTATGGTGATATTTCAATGAGAGTGTTCTTTAAACAGTCTCTCATTTTCAAGGACTAGAGTAAGCAGATCCAATAATATATACTGCACCCTCCTTATGGGCGGAGAAGATGAGGGTTTTGGAGAGCTGGCCAGTGTCAATTGGCGAACAAGAGAGAGGCTTTTCCTTAGTGAGTGGATAAGAATGATGTGTGTTAAGTAGAGTGAGCTTGACTACAGCCTCAGAAATAGCCTCTGGGTCCACTGCAGTGCCATTGTTCTGTGGGAACCGGAAGAAGCTGCCAGCTGGCTTCTTATCTTACAGAAGACTGCCTTTCTCCTTCCATTTTATTTACCCAGGGCTGTTAATTAGACAGAAAAATGGAGGGGAAGCTAAAATTTAATTTCATACTCTCAGAATCACCAAGAAATGGACATCATGAAAATGTGAATCATTGGAGATTTTTTTTTCTGGTTCCCTGATTTTTTTTTTCCCCTACTGGAGTAAGAGCCTTCTCTTCCCCACGCCTTTTATTTACTTCCACCCCCCATCCTACGTTTTTGTCTTTGCCTGTTTATTTCATTGGAGGAAATAGGTGCTACCAGATCAGTGAAAATGCAAACAAAAGCGTTGTCTTAAACCATTTTCAGGATAAGGTTGGAATACAAATGAAAATCGGATGGGAAAAGGAATGCCACTTTTTCTTGCCAAGAGCTATTGAGAGAATCTTTCTAGTTTTTTCTTGGTGAAGTTAACAGGTAAGTGCTTGATTGGTGTCAGGTAGGTTTACTGACCTCAGCTGATCCTCACTGGGGACCCTAGGAAGAGGCAGTGGTCCAGGCATGGAGCCTCCGCCAGGGTCTCTTGGAAGCTTGTTAACCCCACTCCACCCCTCTTTCTGATTCAGGGGGCCTGTGCCGAGGCTGATAATTTGCATTCTAATGAGCTCCCAGGTGGTATTGATGCTGCCAGTTTGCAGCCACTTTTTAAGAAGCCCTGCAGACAGAGGTGGGCTTTTTCGCCATCTTTTAGGAAAGTGATGTCTGCAGTGGCGACTCGACTCCTGAAATTTTTACAGCCCCCGAGTCAGGCGGGTTCTCGCCCTAAGACAGGAGAGGAATGTCACATTCCCAGGTAACTGCAGCCAGACTTGTCCTGCCCCTCTGGACTTGTAATTGAAGTTCACAGTGCAGGACAAGAGGAGAGAGGCCTGGAGAGCAAGTGAAATGTAAGCCACAGACAAGCAAAATGCCAGGGAGACTGATGCAAGGTGGGTTTTTTTCCCCTCTGAAAGTAGACCAAGTAAGACTTCTGGAGGAGGTAACATCAGAACCGTCTGTAAAGTAGAATATTTTACAGAAGGAAGCAACTACACAGCAGTAAGAAAATGGAGGCGTGTGCAACCGAATCCAGTTGGATTAGAAAGCAGTTTATTATTTACAAGGAGAGAGATGGGGGCAGGTCATTGAAATGCCCAGCTGGGAATTTTCTCATTTATCTTGGTGTGGGTAAGACTCGGGCTTTTGAGTAGAAAAGCGATGTGGTTAAAACTAGACATTGGAAATAACCTCTACAATGTGAGAAGCTTTCTCCTTTGCTCTGAGTGTTCCTTGAAGTCCTTTGCAGAGGTCTGTTAGAGGTATTTAAGAGAGCCTGCTTAACTTTTTCCCCCTGGGATTGGAGAGGCAAGACAGTGAAGAAATTCTCTTTTATCAGGTTTCCGCAGTTGAGTTTTTTTCCCTACTTTGCGGGTGAAATTCGGCCCATGCCTTTGTGGCTCAGCTGGTAAAGAATCCGCCTGCAATGCACGAGACCCCCGTTCGATCCTTGGGGTTGGGAAGATCCCCTGGAGAAGTGAAAGGCTACCCACTCCAGTATTCTAGCCTGGAGAATTCCATGGACTGTACAGTCCATGGAAGAGCTGGACATGACTGCGCGACTTTGACTTCACTTGCCGAGTAGTTGATACCCTGGTCCCTCTTCTCCCAAATGACCTAGCAGGCCTGTTTGAAGTGTCTGGTTGATGTAAAACAGCTGATCTGTAGTTGGTACTTCTGTTCAGACCTTTTTTTTTGAAATAAGCAAATCTATCCGTCCAGATAGCTGTGTTTTGAACTTTCTTAAAACCCCATATCTTAAGTCTTGTGAAGCTTTCCTGATAGCTCAGTTGGTAAAGAATCCGCCTGCAATGTGGGAGACCCCCTTTCGATCCCTGGAGAAGGGAAAGGTTACCCACTCCAGTATCCAGGCCTGGAGAATCTCGTGAAAGGCCAGCTGTGGCCATCTGTGCTCCGGAGTTGCTGGGCCGCCTGCCTTTCTGGGGCGTGTCTCCTGGTCCCTGGCCTGTGGCTCCCCAGGGACAGGAGCCCAGGGTGGCTTTGTCTCTACTGCTAAGCTGGTGTGAACAGCCTTTGCCCTCCTGGGAATTTCACATGGTCGGTCTTCGCCTCCCCAACCTTCAGCCCTTGACTCTCCAGAGGCTCTAGAACCCAAGTATGTAGCTGCCCGCTCATTACCTTGGGCTCCTGCTTCTGTGAATTAGTCACTTTCTTTTTTTTTTTTAATTAGTCACTTTCTATGAGTCTTTCTTTGCCTGGAATTTTCCAGTGACTTACATGTAAAACTGGAAGGAAGATCTCTTGCCAAAATTCCTCTCGATCAGCTTGTTTTGATTGATGATTGACACCTTGTTTACTCTGATTTCATCTTACTCGGTTTCATGTTCTCAAGGGGACCCAGCTGGACTGCAGGAATGTGTCCGCTTAGAAAGTGAAATTTTAACAATTGTCTTAATTTTGTTCTGAATGGTATAAAATGTTAAAGGTCCCCAAAAGTATACAGCGAAAAGGCGTTTCTCAAAGCTTCCTCACTCTTGTTTGTAACCGGGTTGGTTGTCTCCATGGACCTAGCTCCCCTACCTCTGCCCTTCCAAGAGTTTTCATGTGTGTGTCCACCTACATATCGTGTATTTAATGTGCAGTTTACATGTTCTACCTTTGACCTGTTTTGAAATGTACAATTCAGAGGATTTTTGTAAATCTACAGATTTATGTGGCCATCACCACAGTTTAGTTTCAGAATGTTTATATCGCCTCCCAAAAGATCTCCATCCCCCAGGCCCTTTGTCAGCCCAAGCAACAACTTTGTTTCACTAAATTTGTCTTGTCTGGATATTTGCATGTAATTAGGGCCGTATGCCATGGAGTCCTTTGTATCTGGCGTCTTTCACTTAACAAAATGTTTTGGGGATTCATCTGTGTTGTAGTGCTTATTTGCATTCCATTTTCTGTTATTAAATAATAGTCTCTTGTATGGATATACCACATTTCCTTATACTGGGTGGTGATCATTTGGATTATTTCCATGTGCTGTTTTTTTTTTTTTTTTTAAGCTTGAATGTCCCTATATACACAAGTCTTTGTGAAGACATACATTTTCATCTATCTTGGGATGATGTCTAGGAGTATAATATCTGAGTCACTAGGGGAACCCAATCACTAGGTTGTATGTGAAATTTATGATTAAATTTTAAGAAGGTTCCCAAATATTCTCCAAAGTCTGCCCCTTTTAGTATTCCCACCGACCATCAGCAGTGTATGAAAAATTCCAGTTTTTTTTCCCCACTGTCAATAATACATGTTACTGTCCGTTATAGTGGGTGTGAAATATCATTGTGGATGCAATTTGCATTTCTTAGTGGAGAACAGTGTTGAACATATTTTTGCATGCTTATTAACCAGTTGTATATCTTTGGGGATTTAAATTCCCTTTTTATTATGAGTCTTATGGTAGCATATGGTAACAATTAACCTATAGGCCTCTCGCCATCTCAACTCCTTCCTTTGCCAGTTTTTAAATTATTTCTGTGTTGTTAGGAATTATAATATGCTGCATATATTAGTGCTTTTAGCCTTCCTCTTACTGTATACGTGGATTTAAAGTTTACCAGTAATTGCTTTCCCTTGTCTCACCACTTTGCCTCTTGTTTTGCAGTTTAATAACTTACCCTAGAAGGGCCTGAGTTCTTGATTCATTTAAATGTTTGAACGAAAATTCAGCTAGATTTCATGTTTGGGTTCATCTTTTATTTCTTGGAATAGTTTGGTCATTTAAACATTGAACATGTTATTGAGTGCAAGTTTGTGTACTCAGCACACAGTGAGGCCCAACAAACTGAGACGTCAGAGTTTGGAGCAGAGAAAGTTCTGTTGCAGGCCCAAGCAAGGAGGACAGGTGGCTCCTGCTCAGAAAACTCCCAGACTTCCCAGAGGGTCTCAGCAAAGCATTAAAAAAAAAATTTGTATTGGAGGATAGCCAATTAACAATGTTGTGATAGTTTCAGGTGAACAGTGAAGAGACTCAGACATACAAATACATGTATCCATTCTCCTCCAAACTCCCCTTCCATCCAGGCTGCTGCATAGCATGGAGCAGAGTTCTTGTGCTAAACAGTAGGACCTTGTTGGTTATCCATTTTAAATACAGCAGTGTGTACATGTCCACCCTAAACTCCCTAACTATCCCTTCTCCCATTCTCTACTCCCTCCCCTTCCCCAGCAGCAAGCAACTATAAGTTCATTCTCTAAGTCTTTGAGTCTGTTGAGTCTGTTTCTGTTTTGTAGGTAAGTTCATTTGTATTGTTTCTTTATCATACCATGCTTCTCCTTCTTTGTCTGACTTCACTCAATATGGCAGTCTCTGGGTCCATCCATGTTTCAGCAAAGCATATCCAAAGGCCAGGTGAAGCAGGGTGTGTGAGCGTCTTGTGCACATTTTCTGATTGGCTCATGGCGAGGTAACAGGGTGGCTAACTTCATCAATCCTTAGGCATCAGTAGATCTGAGGTCCACATGCTCATGATCATCAAGTAGCTAATTCCTTCCATTTGGTGGTGGTTTCTAGCATCTGAAAAAACTCAGGAAAGATGCCTGAGATATAGGTAGGAGCTGCAGGAGGGGATGGAGAACAGCTCATGAGTCCTGCTCGGTTACAGCTGTTGTTGTGGATGAGTCTGAACTTTTGTCCCCCATATATATATATTTATATATATATAAATAAAAGTCAAAAAACTATATATAATTTTTTTGGACTTTAATTTTGATGCCCAAATGATTCCTTCTTAATGTTTGAATTTCTGTGATGTCACAGGAAACTTCCATGTGTTCATCATTTGAGTTGTTTCTGGGACATGATGTGTTTGTTTATTATGGAGACTTATTTGTAAAACGTTTTCCTGACTTATACCTTAAAAGTGTTTTCTTGTTCCATTATTGAGTTCTTTTTTCTTTCGGGATACCTGCTAAGGGTGCGTTGGGCCTCCTCTGTTCGTGTTCCATATTTATGATTTTCCTGTTTTAAATCTTCTGCTTGCTTTTTTTTTAATCCCCATTTTCCCCTCAAGACTCTCATTTTTTCACCAGTGTGTATTTCCTTTTAGCTACTTCCATTTTGGTGTCTGTTATAGCAACCCAAATGGACTCAGATAAAGTAGCATAAACAGGAAAACAACAGAAATTTATTTCTCACAGTCCTGGAGGCTGGAAGACCCAAGGTCAGTGGTCAGTGGGTTTGGTGCCCAGACCTACTTCTTGATTCATCGATTACTGTCTTGTGGTATGTTCTTCTCACATAGTGGAAGAGACGAGAGTTCTGTAATGTTTTTCATAAGGACACTAACCCCGTTCACAAGGGCCCCACCCTTACAATCTCTAGTCACCTCCTGAAGGCCCTGACTCCAGGTGTCATCATGCTGGGCATTAAGTTTCAGTCCCTGAGTGTGAGAGTGGCACAAACATTCATTATGTAGCAGTTCCATTTGTAACCATTCTTCTGGTTTTTCATCTTGAGGTCTCTCCTCTCTTATTTCCTTCTCTTGCCTCCCTGCTACTGCTGCTAAGTCGCTTCAGTCGTGTCCGACTCTGTGCGACCCCATAGACGGCAGCCAGGCTCCCCCGTCCCTGGGATTCTCCAGGCAAGAACACTGGAGTGGGTTGCCATTTCCTTCTCCAATGCATGAAAGTGAAAAGTGAAAGTGAAGTCGCTCAGTCGTGTCTGACTCTTTACGACCCCATGGATTGCAGCCCACCAGGTTCCTCTGCCCATGGGATTTTCCGGGAAAGAGTACAGGAGTGGGGTGCCATTGCCTTCTCCACTTGCTTCCCCGAACTCTTGTAAATCCTACTCTGTTTTTGTAGACAGAATCAGTTATTTCATTGTTTTGTTAATTTGTGAAAATGCATTTGGGTAAAATTTTCATCTGTTGCATGTAACATTGCTTTAGTGGGTGTTTTT
>SJYQ01004836.1:172625-229117 GCA_006410935.1 Redunca redunca | reverse complement strand
GAAAAACCATAGCCTTGACTAGACAGACCTTTGCTGGCAAAGTAATGTCTCTGCTTTTGAATATGCTATCTAGGTTGGTCATAACTTTCCTTCCAAAGAATAAGCATCTTTTAATTTCATGGCTGCAAGTCACCATCTGCAGTGATTTTGGAGCCCCCAAAAATAAAGTCTGACACTGTTTCTCCGTCTATTTCCCATGAAGTGATAGGACCAGATGCCATGATCTTAGTTTTCTGAATGTTAAGCTTTAAGCCAAGTTTTTCACTCTCCTCTTTCACTTTCATCAAGAGGCTTTTTAGCTCCTCTTCACTTTCTGCCATAAGGATGGTGTCCTCTGCATATCTGAGGTTATTGATATTTCTCCCGGCAATCTTGATTCCAGCTTGTGCTTCTTCCAGCCCAGCGTTTCTCATGATGTACTCTGCATAGAAGTTAAATAAGCAAGGTGACAATATACAGCCTTGACATACTCCTTTTCCTATTTGGAACCAGTCTGTTGTTCCATGTCCAGTTCTAACTGGTGCTTCCTGACCTGCATACAGGTTTTTCAAGAGGCAGGTCAGGTGGTCTGGTATTCCCATCTCTTTCAGAATTTTGCACAGTTTATTGTGATCCACACAGTCAAAGGTTTTGGCATAGTCAATAAAGCAGAAATAGATGTTTTTCTGGAACTCTCTTGCTTTCTCGATGATCCAGCAGATGTTGGCAATTTGATCTCGGGTTCCTCTGCCTTTTCTAAAACCAGTTTGAACATCTGGAAGTTCATGGTTCATGTATTGCTAAAGCCTGACTTGGAGAATTTTGAGCATTACTTTACTAGAATGTGAGATGAGTGCAATTGTGCGGTAGTTTGAGCGTTCTTTGGCATTGCCTCTCTTTGGGATTGGAATGAAAACTGACCTTTTCCAGTCCTGTGGCCACTGCTGAGTTTTCCAATTGTGCTGGCATATTGAGTGCAGCACTTTCACAGCATCATCTTTCAGGATTTAGTTAATGATGTGTCCGGGGTGGTGGTCAGACTCTGCCTGTCCAGTTAAAGGTTGTGTCTTTTTAGGCCAAAGTGCTTTGAGTCAATGACCCAGCTTATTGAGTGACTGCACAGCTTCCTATCTATTGGCCTCTAGGTCAATCCTCTGTGTCACAGTGAGAAAGTTCAAGGTTCACAAAGGGAGAGGTTTCCATAAGGAATATAGAGGGAAGTTCCTGGGAACCTGGCTTACCTTTTAGGAGAAGGAAGAGCCTCGGGCAAGAAGAACCTGCAAAATAAGCACGGTTTATCCTAAAAAGAGCAACTTGTTTACAAGTGTGTGAAACACAGCCCTGAGCTCCATGCCTCTCACCGCAGGTGACCATGGGTGTCCCTTCTGTGACTTTGTGTTACTAAGACAGAGGGTCTCTCTTTCTCTGCCTCTTCTCCATCAACCCTCGTGTGAATTTACCGCAGTAGTGAAGTCCCGCAGGCCAGGTGTCTTATCAGATTAATTTTCTCTCAGTCCTGGAGGCTGGAGGTTTAGATCGAGGCGTTGGCAGGATGGGTTCTCCGGAGGCCACCTTCTCCCCGTGTCCTCACGTGGCCTTTACTCTGTGTATCCCTGGTGTCTCATTGTCCAAAGTTTCTCCTCTTATAAGGACACCAATCAGATTGGGTGATGTTGTTCAGTTGCTAAATCATGTCTGACCTCTTGCGACCCCATGGACAGCAGCACACCAAGCTTCGCTGTCCTTCACTCTCTCCCAGAGTTTGCTCAGATTCATGTCCATTGAGTTGGTGACTAACCATGGTTAGTTGCCATCTAACCATCTCATCCTCTGCCTCCCTCTTCCTTAATGACTTTTTTTTACTTAGTCACCTCTTCTAAGTCTCCTCTCTCCAAATACACATTCTGAGTTTCCTGGGGTTAGTGCTTCAACATAAGCATTTGGGGTGGGAGAGGGGCGCAGTTCAGTCCATAGTAACCCCCATGGTTGGATATGTTTGTTCTTTCTGCTTTTTCATTGCCATGTTCCACCCACCCCTCTCCCACCGCACCCCCTTCATATTCTCTCTCACCCTGGCTTACACTTCTACAGCACCATGGGCTCTGAACCCACAGCCCAGATTCAGCTCCGCCTCCCCCATAGCTTACTGGATATCCATCCTTTCATAACCCTCCACAGTGACCCCAGTCACATACACACCCCTTCCCCTCCCACTTCTTCCTTCTGTCCTGACTTAAAACTTGCTGTTCATTGTTAAACTTTAATCTCCTTCTTCCCAGGAGCTCACCGTTTACAACATCAGGTTAATCTTTCCATGAACATGCATTTTATAGCATCATCTTTTTATTTCCACCACCACTGTTCGAGTTATCCCCTCAAGCTCAAATTGTTGCAATAGCTCTGTCACTGGTCTACCCCAGTCCCTGCCAGCTCGTCTCTTTTTCCAACCCCTTAGTATATATCATCTTCAGGTTCATTTTTCTCAAGTTCTACTTTTGTTGTGTTATTCAATGACTCCCAGCAGGGTGAAGACCATATTTTTCAGCTAGGCTTTTTGATGTCCTTTGTGGTCTGATTCCAACCTGGTTTCCAAATGCATCTTTAACTCTGCAGCAGTGAGTCTCACTCCTCTTCCTGAATGCCTCCTGATTTCTGTCCCGTGGCTTTGTGCTGTTCTGCTGCTGCTGCTAAGTCACTTCAGTCGTGTCCGACTCTGTGCGACCCCATAGGCTGCAGCCCACCAGGCTCCGCCGTCCCTGGGATTCTCCAGGCAAGAACACGAGTGGGTTTCCATTTCCTTCTCCAATGCATGGAAGTGAAAAATGAAAGTGAAGTTGCTCAGTCGTGCCCGACTCTTGGCAACCCCATGGACTGCAGCCCACCAGGCTCCTCCGTCCATCGGATTTTCCAGGCATGAGTACTGTAGTGGGTTGCCTTCCCTGGAATTCCTTCTCTTGTGTGTTTCTGTCTCTTTTCAAATATTACTCAACATTTGAGACTCAACTGAGTTTAGCTCTTACCTTCTGAATGGTGGAGAAGAGAGCTTTGTCTAATATGTAGGATGGTTTCCTGGGAAAGGGGGAATAATTGAGGGAGGGGTGTGGTGGGAAAGAAATTAATTAGGAGGTAATTGACATGGAAACCAACAAGAAATTGAGAGAAAAGACCCTACCTAATGTTACCTGTGTTTGGGCAAGTGCCTGTTTAGTTTCTTCAACCAGATTGTAAGCTTGGGAGCCACAAGATAAGTTTTATCTGTTTATCTTGCTAATGTCTGCATTGCTTGGTCTGTTCCTGGATCCATAAAAACTAACTAATGGATGCTAATCATACGGATTAGGTACTGCTCATTATCTTCCCAGCGGACTGGAAATGTGTGATGAGTGGTACCTGACTCCTCGTAGAGCCTGAATAATAATAATCTGTAGAACACAATCTATCGTGTGAATAATTAAGAGCTGAGTGTAAAACTAGAAAAGGATAAGCTATGTAAAAATATGCAGAAGAATAAAATATGCTCAAATATTAGCATGCCTTGCATGGCTAAAGGTGACATTGTTCTTGAATGAACTGAAGCCTCAGCAGGTGATTGCTGCCCCGGGGGCTTGGGGGGCTGACCGGCCCTCATGGGTTTCGNTGGTGGGGGGGGTGGTGGTAAGGGGGGATTCCTACAATGAAGAGCATAGAGGACAGATGTTACTGAAGTGGTCTCTGTGAGTCTTCTGATGTCTCTTTCTTCTCTTCTCTGCTTCCGGTAGATACTATATATAATCTGCTTTCATCATGGGAGAGATAGAGCAGAGGCCAACTCCAGGATCAAGACTGGGGGCCCCGGAGAATTCGGGGATCAGTACATTGGAACATGGACAGAAGCCGCCCCCTACGCCTTCAGGAAAACTCATGTCCATCAAGATCCAGATGCTGGATGATACCCAGGAGGCCTTTGAAGTTCCAGTAAGTTGGGGGCAGCCTTTGGCGTGGAGGCGCTCATCTCAGTCCTGTGATGCATGGTGGCAGGAAGACGGTCTGTGTATTCAGCAGCCTTCTTCCCACCCTCACGGTGCTCCTCTGATTCCTTCTGGTTTCGTCCGAGCTATGGATTTTTTGGTTGATGTGTGTTGATTTTTTGATTGCATGCTCCGAGTACAAGTGATATCAGTGAGTGTGTCACTTGAATTTTACTCTGACTTTCTATATACTAAGACACGTGTGTATATGCCTATGTATGTGTTACTTATATTTTTGAGTTGGAGGGAATTGTGGTCTCAATCTCAGTTTAATTTCCTTTGTTGTTCAATTACTCGGTCGTGTCCGACTCTTTGGCATGCTGCAGTTCACGGGGTCGCAGTCTTCCCTGTTCTTCACCATCTCCCGGAGGTTGCCCAGATTCATGTCCATTGAGTCGGAGATGCCATCCAACCATCTCATCCTCTGCTGCCCCCTTCTCTTCCTGCCCTCAATCTTTCCCAGCAATAGGGTCTTTTCCAACAAGGTGGCTCTTCGTATCAAGTGGCCGAAATATTGGCACTTTAGCACCAGTCCTTTCAGTGAATATTCAGGGTTGATTTCCTTTAGAACTGACTGGTTTAATCTCTTTGTGAAAGTTGCTCAGTTGTGTCCGACTCTTTACAACCCCATGGGCCATACAGTCCATGGACTTCTCCAGGCCAAAATGCTGGAGTGGATAGCCTTTCTCTTCTCCAGGGAATCTTCCCAACCCTGGGCTCGAACTTTGCTTACAAGCAATTCCTCTAAACATCAGTGCATGTGTGTGAGCACTCCATTACTCTGGAACTGGCAAGAAAAGTCAAAGAGCTGAATGGGTGTTCTGACATCAGGAGAGAACTTGCTGACCATGTTTGTGGGTAGGGAGTGGGGGTAAAGAAAAACCCTGAACCCAGCCTGTAGGCCAGCAGCCCTAGAATTGAAGAGACTCCCACCCCAGGGGCTGGGGGGTGGTACAAAAGAGGTGTCCACGAGGCAGGCAGAGATGAAGGGGTAGCAGGCTTGCTTTGTTCATCAGCTGGAGCCGCACACCCCCATGGCTCTGCTGTTTTCCTCAGAACCTTTGCCCTGTCGCCCCTTCCCCACTTTTCCCATCCTTCTCCTCAGTCTCCTCTTGAAATCCCACTCCTGTTCGAGGCTCAGGAACCACCACCAGTTACGTGCAGGTAGAGGATCTCTTCAATGGCAGGGAGAGTCTGGACGTGTGTTCACCTCTGTACAATACTGATGGCACTTTTCTCAAGAATTAATTAGCATCCGTGGAATTCACAGCACACTCTGGCTTTTTCCCTGTGTTCTTTCTTGGGTACTAAACACCGTATCTCACGCTGCTTGTGTGTGGGGGTGAAAAATAACTCTTGAATTCCAAACAGCCCAATTATAAACAAACGTTGCGAACGTAACCTGTTTTTAAAGTGGAGACAATCCGTCTGTTATTCCTGTTGGCTAGAGCAGCTAAAATTTTAACAGTCGGCGTTAACGTCTGCAACCCATCATTTAATCGTTTATGTGATATGAGTCACTCAATCGTATTCATTTCCAAGACTATTGTTCTAAAAGTGTAAATTACCATTAAGTGTCTCAGGGAAGACAAACCTCAGAAGAGCTATGTTTAAACCTGTCAATTTATCACACGTTGCAAACGACCTTTGTATCTTTCTAATTTTCTCGTTGTGGAATTTCTATCTCTTCAAGGACTTGGGGACTTCATATTCTGAGGAACAGAGTCGCTGCTTATCTGCTGAAATTGTAAAAAATAGAGGGGCGCACCTGCCGGCCTGGTACTCAGACCTTCTGGAACAAGTCCTGCCCCCTTCCACCCCCCTCTCCCCCACTTTCTTTTTGTTGCAAGACTGGTTTGGTGAGGTATTTGGTTTCAGTGTTTCTCCTTTGCTACTGTTAAGGATTTCTGAGCCCAAATCTCTAGCAATGTGTTCTTTTAAATGGTATTCCCGTATATGGGTTTGGACCAAAGGGCCATCAAGCACTGGTGTTATGTACACAGGGAGCATTGTATGTATTCATTTGCGATTCTTGTTTCCTTGAAGCAAAGAATGTCAAAACTCCATTCCTAGCTACTGTTTAGCTAGGAACTAGATAGGAACTCTCTGCCTAAGAAAATAGGAATAGAAGTTTGTTTGCATCTTTTAAAATGACTTTACTTGATAATTTCTGATGTCCATGCTTTCCATTTATAACTCCTCTGCCTGGAAGGTTTTTTTTTTCCACCTCCTCCCTCCCCCAACCCCCATAAACTCCTATGCACCCTTAGAGGCCCTCTATGTTTTACCCAGATGCTAACTTCTTAAGACAGTAGGTGGGACTTTTTCTTCCTCCTTTAGACCTGAAGAGTCACTCATAGGTATGTCAGGGTGGAGCTGGACCACTGAGATTTCAATCGCAGCTTCTCCTACCGACTCACTGATCACCTTGGGGAAGGTACTTAATCTGTCTATCTCAGTTTTCTCCTTTGTAAAATGAGGCTCATCATAAACCCTACCTCATTCCATGAGAACAAGAGTTGATACAAACGAACAACTCTTGGCACATACAAAGAGCTTGGAACGTAATATGATTGATGACGTTGTTGCTGTTCAGTCATTCGGTCGTGTCTGACTCTTTGTGACCCCACGGACTGCGCGGCACACCAGGCTTCCCTGTCCTTCACCATCTCCCAGAGCTTGCTCAAACTCATGTGCATTGAGCTGGTGATGCCATCCAAACATCTCATCCTCTGTCGTCCCCTTCTTCTCCTGCCCTCAATATTTCCCAGCATCAGTCTTTTCCAGTGAGTCAGCTCTTCACATCAGGTGGCCAGAGTCTTGGAGCTTCAGCATCAGTCCTTCCAATGAATATTCAGGGTTGATTTCCTTTAGGGTTGACTGGTTGGATCTCCTTGTAGTTCAAGGGACTCTCAAGAGTCTTCTCCAGCACCACAGTTCAAAGGCATCTGTTCTTAGGTTCTCAGCTTTCTTTATGGTCCAGCTCTCACATCCATATGTGACTACTGGAAAAAGCATAGCTTTCACAAATGCGGACCTTTGTCAGCAGAGTGATGTCTCTGCTTTATAATATGCTGTCCAGGTTTGTCATAGCTTTTCTTCCAAGGAGCAAGCATCTTTTAATTTCATAGCTGCAGTCACTGTCTGCAGTGATTTTGGAGGCCTTACCCGTGTGCATTTTGCATTTCGCTTCTGGCTTCTTTGGCCTGGGTCTTGCCTTGCTGCCTCATCTCCAGCACCTAGCATAGTGCCTTGTGTGTATTAGGTGCTCATTAAAAGTTTCACTATTAGGGTGAGTTGATCTGACAAGTAGAATTCATGTTATTGTTAGTTTTCCACATGCCTCATCCATTCATGTTTGATTTTTAAAAATCTTATTTGAGTTGGGTCAGAATGTTCTTTCTCAACCCATAGGCAACAGATGTTTTCCATAACTGCCTGTAGAAAGTCAGCGATCAGCATTTTTATTGACTGTGCTGATTCTAAATTGCTACCTTGTGGTCTTTACGAAGAGACTGGGCCAGGACTCTGCAGCTGGGAGGCAGCAGGCTGGCCGTGGTGACTCAACCGCTGTTCTTGCGATTAGAGAGGAGGGACTAGGATTGCAAGAGACGCAGCTCCCCACAACTGCTTTCTAAACCTTGCTCTAAAACTTCCTGTTGTGAATTCATGAAGGCCAGGTGTCGCAGCCCCCCTCACCCACCCTTGTTCCCTCCTTGGATTGGGCACCCCGTGATGATGAATTCTCGTTGCTAATTCACATTTTGTCACACAGATGGGCAGGCACTTGGCCGGAAGTCATTACCATTCCCTTTGGGGAACATTCCTCCATGAACCACATCGTTCCCTAGGGAATGAGTTTCTTGGGTCTTTTCCTGATACTTTCATTTCGAAGGATGGATGAAGGTAAAGTCATCGTTTTAAAATGCACGTTCCCCGAACGCTTCCTGGCCCAGATAATCACACCAGTCTGCATCATTACTTACAGCCTCGAATGAAGCCTTATCAAAGAGTTTAATCCTTTGAGAGGCCTGGGCATGGAGCCTCAGACTTTGCTACACCATGGCTCGTTCTCCCGGTCACCTTTGCTCTTAAGCTTGGACGGTCTTTTTAGGTATTTTTTCCTGCAGAGTTGAAAGTTCAGATGCAATATTTATAGTAAATTCTTCCAGGACATTTTATCGTCTTTATGTGGAATATGCTGTGCAGAGAAGCCTCACCCTGTGGCTTGTGGTATCTGTGGTGTTCCCTTCCAATCAGAGGGTGTACCTCAAGGGACTCGTGTGGATCTGAAAGGGTTAAACGACCCCCCCACCTCGCCCCTACCCCCCAAGAAGGTTCCTGAGAAGGTTTTATGTGTCCTGTCCTCATGACCCTGCTGGTAAACAAAACGCTGTTCCTACTGACATTTGTAGGATGAAGCAGATGGCTTCTTCCCCCAAGTGTTTATTCCGTTTATATGTTTTCATTAGCAAGGCCGCTCTAGGAGGAGCAGAGAAGAGTGGAGGAACTGAAACGGAGCCATGTTCTGCTGCTTTTGAGCAGCCCTGGGAAGCCGGCCTGGAAAAGATGCTCCCAGGTGATGGGCAGGCCCTGGCCTGTGTTGAAGAGGGAGCTGGAGTCGCCGTGGTGCGGCTGCAGGGCGCTCTGTGTCAGCCACCGCCATCCAGGGGGCTGATCATCCTGCCCTTATGTCGATGTTTTGTCGAGGCTTTCCTAAGAAGCCTTTCCAGCTCCCGGGTGCCTGAGGTTCAAGTGTGGGTTTCTTAGTTTGGAGAGGCTGGGGGAGAGGCGGATGGCCGAGTGCTCCGGTGACTTTTTCCTTATTCTCCACCATTGTCCTGGCCTGGTTCATCCTCTGCATTAGCATCTCAAGCTGGAAAATTCTCTTGACTTGCTTATTATGCTTAGTTTTGACTTCCTGCGGGTAGAATGGGAGCTCTGTAGGGGCCTGGCCCCTTTGGTTCTTATTCATCCTTATATTCTGTTCCTCCACCGTGCCTCAGACTGATGATGCTGTAACCTGTGACCGACTGCCCACACCTCTGTTCATTCATGTGCTTCTCACAGATGAGGAAGGCTGGGTGGCGCTGTCATCTCTTTAAGATGAGGGGGAACGCCTGGAGAACTCGTCGAGTCACCTTCTCACATTTGTATGGTGTTGGGATAGCACTGGGATTGGAACCCAGTCCTTGTGACCCCAACTTTGTCCGCCTTCCCTCGCCCTGAGCTGCTGCCTCGTGTAAGATCTGTGGGCTTCCTCTGTCTTGCCTTATTGGACGTTTCCAAGGCTCCTTGCAAACTCTCACCTTCCAGCTGCTCTGGTTCCTTTCCTGTTTGTAAACACTGCCCAACATCCACCAACAAATTTGTCGAGATCCCCCAACCATCTAAGCCTCTCCCCAGGGCTCCTGGTGG
This sequence comes from Redunca redunca, assembly GCA_006410935.1. Classification (NCBI taxonomy): domain Eukaryota; kingdom Metazoa; phylum Chordata; class Mammalia; order Artiodactyla; family Bovidae; genus Redunca; species Redunca redunca. The sequence goes on along the minus strand of SJYQ01004836.1, from coordinate 219,713 downwards.
GGGTCATCTTTGTCTTAAACTACTTGTTGTCCATACCTCTAATTAGACTTGGAATCAGAAGCTCTAATCTTGTTTCTCCCTCTAATTATAACCCTACTGAGACTCAGTTTCCTTATCTGCAAAATGAAGAGTTTGGTTCAGATGATAATCTACGCTTTTTCGCTTTTTCCCCCTCCCTTTCTTTTTTTGGAAAGTCGGCACTTTGCATTGACATCTTCTGTTGATGAATTACCTCTCCATGATTATGTTCGTTAATTCCTCAGGCAAGTAGTAAACCCTTTCAGAAAAGGGATTTTAATCTAAGAAATATTACAAAAGCCTCATTGGAGATAGTATTTACAGTTATTGTGTAACTAGTAAGTGCTCAAATCAAATATAAGTGAATAAGCATGCATGCACGTGAGCAGATTCCAGGAGCTGGTGAAGGATAGGGGCGCCTATTGTGCTGCAGTCCATGGGGTCGCAGAGTCAGACACGACTCAGCAGCAACAAATATGCTTATGGGGCATCAGGAAATGTTAGGATTTAATGTGTGTTTGTGTGTTGTGTGTGTGTGTGTTAAGTCATGTCCGACTCTTTGCAACCGCATGGACTGTAGCCCACCAGGCTCCTCTGTCTGTGGAATCCTCCAGCCAAGAATACTGAAATGGATAACTACTCCATTTTCCAGGGGATCTTCCTGACCCAGGGCTTGAACCTGAGTCTCCTGCACTTCAGGCAGATTCTTTACCGTCTGAGCCACCAGGGAAGCGGAAGCCTAGGTGGGCGGGGTAACTTAAATAAATATCACGAAACTAAATTGGGCTAAACTTAATGCCACTTGAGAAGACAGAAAGAAATCAGGTATTTCCTAGACAACACATTATTAGCGGGAACAAACAACTTCATTGTAAACAGACATATAAAATTTTTAAGAAAAATAATTAGTTTGCATGTCATAATAAGAGACTGCAAAAGTTTTTCTTTTTTTTTTTAACTGAGGACAAAAGTGCTTGTATTATCTCAGACCTAATTAGGAATCTGGCATGGTCACTCCATAAATGATTAAACCTTTATTTCATTATCTTAGCTTTTGAAATGAAGCAATCATTTATTTTTCACTGAAACCTGGCCTTGACATTAGTCAAGGGCTTGTTCCTCCAAGTGCTTTGTGGTTCTGCAAAAGGTCTTAAGTGGCTGGAGAATTTTTGAACTGTCTTTATAAGCTGGTGCTCAGAAAAAGAGGATGTAGCAGAAGTTTGTCTCTTGAAAAAGCTCTGTGTTGTCTTTTTGGGGACTCGCTAGTTAACATCGATGGCTTTCCTGGTGGCTCACATGGTAAAGAATCGACCTGCAATGCGGGAGACCCAGGTTGGTTCCCCTAGTCGGGAAGATCCCCTGGAGGAGGGCATGGCAACCCATTCCAGTATTCTTGCCTGGGAAATCCCATGGACAGAGGAGCCTGGTGGGCTACAGTCTGTGGGGTCACAAAGAGTCGGACACAGCCAAGCCACTAACACTTGCAATTCACTTTCCCTGTTTACATTAGGAAGAAGGGAGGCTACTGGCTTGGAGCTGGACTTGGGTAGCTCACAGCAACTGTGCCTGTAGAAAAGCAAGGTCCTTTTCTCCATCTTTGTCTTGTGAATGATTTTGTTTCTCTGTTTAATTTCTATGTTAGCCATCTTAGAGACGATGCCCTTTTGGATCTAAAGCCGCTGAATGTCTGTTTTTTCCTCTCCCCAAAGAGGTGGAATATATATTTAACCTAAGATCTTGGTGGGGGGATGTATTAGTATATCTTTTTTTAAATATGTGTCCTGCTTCTCCCCTGGAATCACACATCCCTGGCAGCAGGGTTATTCCTTGCAATTGATTGGATCATACAATCTTAGACGGGAGGTATGAGTTCAGGGCTCCTTTATTTTCTTCCTTTGTATAAAAGTGCACATAAGAGCTGGTGGCGGCCATACTGAGACCTAAATAAAATTTAATTGACCATTTAAAACCAGAAGGGAGCTGTGTGTGCCCAGAGCTCCATTAACTGCCTCTTAAGCAGCTGCAGTTTGAACCAGAAAGAGGGAAAGGAATTTCACAAGTTCACTCAAGCTTTTTAAACATGAGTCAATATTTCTTTCCCCTTATCAGTGTTGCTTTTGGCTCTGTCTCTTAGCAGAGTTTCTGAAAGAGTATTTATGTCCACTCTGCTTTTGCACAGTCCACTCTGTTTTATTTAACTTGAGTGATAAATGGTCCGTCTGGGTCTGGTCTCTTGAGGTTAAATTTAAAGGCTATTTTAATAGATAAAAATTTTTTTTTCATAAATCATTTCAGCGAAATCCTGTTAGCCTTTCCTTTCTGGTTCCTTAGATGTGAAGAGTGGAACTTCAATGCTGGCCCAAAATGTTTGTGTGCCCCTTTCAACTTCAGTGTAGACTCTTGATCAAAGTCGTTTCTGTGGCTCTGACGTGATGGCAGGAATTCTCTAACAGCTGTTTGCTATTTTCTCCCTGAAAAGTCTCTCAGACACTAATAAATAAAAGGAATAAACTGTAACTGAGAATGTCTGTATCTGGTGGTAAAATGGGCCAATATTTTGGGGAGATGTAGGGAGTTTGAGAGGCTGCTTCCCCCCCCCCACTCTTTTAAGTGGAGATAATAAATTGTCCTAATTATAAGAAACAGTGGTTAAAGGGGAAAATCGGGCTAGAAGTGCGTCCTGGCTTCATAGGTTACTAGCTGGGGGGCTGTGGGCGAGGAGATAACCCCGCTCAACCTGTTTCCTTGTTTCTGAATCTGGAGAAGAACACACACTTCATGGGGCTGAGGTGAAGCTCAGGTGAAATACCTTCTGAGAAAATGCCTTACAGAGTCCTAGATGGAGGTTAGATTACCCTAAAAGCTAGTTGTTTTTCTTCCTGTGGCGCTGAACTTTACTGTTCTTGTTTATTAGCAGGGTTGAGACTGTGCTTTTATTGTAGGGCTTTTGGGTAGGTGAAGTGGAGAAAGGAAAGCGTATGAAAACATTTTGAAAGAAAAAAAGCATACTTGCGTCAGGTGGAGTGATTTTCTTTCTTTTTAGAAAATTCCCCCAGCTTCCTCTGTCATCTCAGATGAGTCTTTGCTGAGAGAGGTGAGGATCCCAGGTGGCTTTCGAGGGTCTGTGGGAAGGAAGTGCCACCTGGGCAGGCGTGAAGTCTCAGCTTCTCACAAGCACACATCCTTTTTTCAGTCTGTCTGTGGCTCCTCTGAGCTTCAGTTCTGGTAGCTCTGACACTGAGGGGATATTCTTAAAGCTTAAATGTTTTATGTGCATATGGGTTTTGCTGAGTTTTTGGTCTCCTCCATTGACTTGACCTGTCTTTCCTGGTGGCTCAGCAGTAAAGAATCCACCTGCAGTGTGGGAGATGCGTGTACGATCCCTGGGTCAGGAAGATCCCCTGGAGAAGGAAATGGCAACGCAAGTATTCTTGCCTGGAGAATCCCATGGACAGAGGAGCCTGGTGGGCTACAGGCCATGGGGCCACAGAGTCAGACACGACTGAGCGATTGAGCTACATTTATGGAGCCTAAAGCCTCTCTGTTTTCCTAGAGTCAGGATTTTCCTAGGAGAACCTTGCTTCCCTCTGGCACAGGCTAAATGCAGGATCTCAAGGTGGATGGTTTTAGGACCCTCTTGGATGGGTCTTCTCTGGGTTCCTTTGAAGGAAGCATTTAGCTGGCTAGGAACCTCTATGTTTAAATGTGAGTATTAAACATATTAACATACAAATCACAGTGATGTTTAAATTATCTGCTTTTTTTAATGATTCACTTATTTGCTGTCTTTTATCAATTTGAACATTGGACATCATGGTTTTCACACCAGAGATAGATATTGGGATGATTTTATCAGTTTGTGATCTGTAGAGAAAGTCATTGTGTAAAAGCAATTCTGAAAGTCATACTTGATAATTGTGAGTGAGAGCTTTATAGGTTTCTCTTTATAAACAGGAAGCTAGACTTGATGCCCAGAGTGGAATTCAGGGAGCGCTGGTGTTTTATGGAACGTGATCTTGGAAACCTAGTATGAGTCCCGCATATATTTCTGGACATGCACAGCAAGGGGCTGCTGATGATAAGACAATGAGCAAAAATAATGGCTGCCCTTTTAAAAACCCCTTGCTGCGTGCCTGAATTTGTCCTAACGTCTGTCCTTACATTCTCTCATTTACAGCTGATCAGTGGATCTGTGAGGCGGGCGTGAATGAGCCCAGTGAGCACAAAGCTCAGAAGCGGCTTGATCTAGGTCGCAGGACTAAGGACAGGAAGCCAGGGTTTCCGGCCCAGCCTCTGCCTCTGCTTAAGCCCTGCTCTCACCAGGCCGTTTGATGGTCCCGGGCCCTTAGAGAGGATAGCCCGTCACGTGGTCGTGCTGGTCCCTGAGACAGATGCCAAGGATAGATACTCCGAAGCGGGTGGGGTGGATTAACAGGGCTAACTGCAGCGGGGACAACCCAGGGACCAGAGGGCCTCCCAAGGTCATAGACACGGTGGTGGCTGCTAAGGGATCCAGATGGAATGTTGGAGAGCTGTCAGACACAAGAGAAACCGAGAAGGTAAAGAGTGTTTTTTGTTCCTCCCATCAGTCAAGTATATTTATTTAAAGCACTGTCCTGTAGCATCAGTTAAGTTTTCACAAATTGATGAGGTAGGATTGACAGGCCTTGGCAGCACGTGGGAGGGGAGCGCCCAAAGAGAGGGGAACACAGACACACCTTAGATCTACACCTTGGTGGCTCCCTGCCGCCACGGAGGACTGGGACATCAGCTGGCCTTTCTATGACAGCTGTTGCACTGGAAATGATGTCTTTTTTTTTTTTTTCAGTTGACGTGAAAGACGCATTGCTAATATTCCTAATAAAAGCCACTGCTTCATTTCTAATCACGAAGAATCTGTGACTCTGTAAATGAACCTCTGAGATTCATACTGATTATGGAGATTGTACAGACTGGAAGTATCAAAGGGAGCTTGATTGCTTGCTTCCCATTTGTATTAGGAAAATTATATTTACTCTCTGCATTTCAATTAATTTGTCATCCCAGGAGCTACTCTGTTCAGTTTGAAGGCCTGGCTGGGAAAGCGTTGACGCCAGCGTCTTCAAGTGACCATTCATAAGCCTTTGAAAGGAATGGGGGCGTGGCCTGCCCTTTAATTTTAATTCCGTTTACTTATGAACTCTCAAGTGTGTTTGACTGTCGTGTCATCTTCCACGGCCATTTCTTGGAAGGTTTCTGTCCACAAACAGAACTCAAGGGCTTGGTTACCCTTGCTCTAGCTGTGATGGGGTTTAGTGTTGTGGAGCTCTTGCGACCGCATGGACTGTAGTCTGCCAGGCTGCTCTGTCCTTGGGGGTTCTCCAGGCAAGAATACTGCAGTGGGTTGCCCATTTCCTTCTCCAGGGGATCTTTCTCACCCAGGAATCGAACCTGGGTCTCCTGCATTGCAGGCAGATTGTTTATCAACTGAGCTGAGGGAAGCCCTTGAAGCTCAGTTGGTAAAGCTATGATGCTTTAGACGCTCGCTGTGATGCTGAGTGTCTAAAGCATTGAAACGCAAGAGCTCTCCTGGTCAATGCTTTCCTGGGTCCCAAGGTGACTGTGACAGCCCTTCCCAGTCCCTTCCGGTCAGCTCTCATATTCCTGCAGTCCCATAAGCTGGTATCGTCCTTAGTCTTGTGGGAAGAGAGAGAAGGTGGGTCTTAAGCAGGTCCTTCTGCAGCCTGGCCAGCAGGAGCGATGATCAGAGGAAGGGCAGGTGGTGAGTCGTCCCCCTCTCCCCTGGGCCACCCATGCCCATTAGCGTTTCCTGTTGCTGGATTAGAGACCCACGAACGAGGAGCCCAAGGTGAGCAGGCTGGAGAGGCCAGTCAGTGGGAACCGCAAGAGGATACCCCGTCTCTTGGGAGATGCCCAAGACTCCCAGAGAAAATCAAGACCACAGGCATGGGCCCCCAAGTTCATATCTCCTAACACAGGCTCATCTCTCCCTCTGCCTTCATTTCCACCCTTGCAGCCTTGCCTCTGACCCTCCAGCCTGCATCCTGTCTCCTGTGGGACAATGTGCTGCACACAGTAGGTGCCAGCAAAAATTCCTTTTATTCGCATATAAGTCCTGTGATTCTTGGGCATGTTTTAGTTTACAGACAATTTAATACTAGAGTCCCAGTGATGACCAGGACATGGAGGTGCAATAGCTGTAGCACCTGCTGAGTATGTGAGTTAGAACACAACTTAGATGTTACTCTTGGCCATCTGTCATGTCTTTGCCTGATGCAGATTTTTTGTAAGAACCGGGATAACAGATTTTATTAGAGTGGTTAAATGGAACATCCGGTTTCATAACGAGCACCAAGAATTACTCCTTCCCATAGTTAACTGTGTTTCAGGTGGGCCAAGAGGCTCACACATCCAGGTAGGTTTCATGGAGGTGATCAGCAATGTCTGCTGACCCCACGACAAGGAGCCTGCTCAGGGGTCTCCTGGTTTAAGCTCGCAGCCATTATTCCCATCTCAGAGGAAAAACCTTCATTCCAAGTGAAGTCTCGAGGTTGGCTCTCTGGGAACTTTCTGAATCCCTAATAACAAGGTGAATCTGTCTTTCCGCGCCCCACTCCTTCTGTTCCCAGGGCAGTTTCTCTAAGGTGGATTTCCTCAGTTCCTGCCCTTAGCTACCTTCTCTTTTGAAGCTCCTGAAAGGTACATGGCAGCCTTAGAAAATAAAGTTCTCACTTTCTCCAGAAAACTGGTTCAACAGAAACCAAGCCACTGCCAGCAGCCCTGGGGCATCCTGCCAACCCAGGGCTGTCTAGAGATTTATGTGGGTACCGGTCGCAGTGTGTAGCTTCCAAACTTATTTTTGCCTTCTGTCTGGCTCCAGAAATGCCTGCCCAGGGAGGCCTGGGGAGTTGGTTTTGGTCTTGGTCCTTATTTTCTGGTACACAAGGTACCGATGAAAGCAAGTTCTTTTTCTCTGGGCCCTGTACCCGTGTGAACCCTGGAGCCATCAGTGATGTTTCTGAGGCCGACCAGCAGCACTTGGTACTCTGAGGTTGACGTTATGCTGTATTTGTGGTCCATCTCCCTGGCTGTCCCATCACACGGCAGCTCAATTTGACAAATACATCAGTTTGCGAGAGCTGCTGTCGTGTACCCCAGATGGGCAATTGGAGCAATGGAATGCTTGTCTCACAGTTCTAGAGCCTGGAACACAGTTCTAGAGACTGGAACTCAGATCAAGGTGTGGGGCAGGGTTGCTTTCTTCTGCGGGAGAGTCTTGTCCAGGCCTCCCTGTTAGCTTCTGGTGGGCTGTGTGCTAAGTTGCTTTAGTCATGTCTGACTCTTTGCGACCCCAGGGACTGTAGCCCACTAAGCTGCTCTGTCCGTGGGATTCTCCAGAGAATACAGGAGTGGGTAGTCACGCCCTCCTCCAAGGGATCTTCCTGAGCTGGGGATTGAACCCACGTCTCTTCGTCTTCTGCATTGGCAGGCGGGTTCTTTACCACTGCAGCCACCTGGGAAGCCTGCTGGCCATCTTTGGTGTTCTTTGGTGCATGGATGTATCTCTGCCAGTCTCTGCCTTCCTCTTCACCTAGCCTCTCCTTCTGTGAGTTTGTCCTGGTTTCTGCCTTCTATAAGGCCACAGCCATACTAGCATCAGACTTCCCTTATCGCTGAGCTGGTAAAGAATTCGCCTGCAATATGGGAGACCTGGGTTCGATCCCTAGGTTGGGAAGATCCACTGGAGAAGGGAAAGGCTACCCACTCCAGTATTCTGGTCTGGAGAATTCCATGGAGTGTAGAGCCCACGGGGTTGCAAAGAGTTGGACACGACTGAGCGACTTTCACATACTAGCGTAGGGCCCACCGCCGTCATACCTTGATCAGTTGCAAAGACTCATCTTCCAAATAAAGTCACCTGTTCCTGAGGGGTGGGGGATAGGATACAGTTGGGGAGATACAATTCAACCCATGCATATAGTTCATTGTTTGGCTTCTTTAGAAAACATCATTTGACAAAAAGTTGGGCCAGTTACTGCTGTGACTTCTATATGGGCGACTTATGGGCCAGTTTTCTTCTGTGGTTCCTTTAGTCACAGTGTAGAATGGGACATCTCCTTAGTAGGTGGAGGAGAACTTGATCACTTAAAACTTTCTTAAATCACGTTTATGCATGATTAAAATGGGAACTGTAGTGTGGGTAGTCATACAGCATGAGATACCGTGACTTTTTCAGTCCAGTGAACTGTAGGAGTGGGTTGGTTTGGAGTCATTTTCCTTCCTCCCCCAGCATTTTTCCATGAATTAGTAATGGGAGAGAGCTGGCTTGAAAGTTACCACGTAGTATCTCCCAACATCATTCACTCTAATTCTGGCAGAGTGCTGTTCTTTTGATGAATTGGTCCAGGTTGAAAAAATCAGCTTTCACTGCCCTCCCAGCATCCTTTGTCTTCCAACAGTTATGCCAAAGAACATTACTAATCATTAGAGAAATGCAAATCAAAACCACAATGAAATATTACCTCACATCCATTAGTATGGTTGCTACTAAAAAACAAAACAAAACAAAACATGGATATAACAACTAATAAGGATGTGGGGAAACAAACCCTTGTGCCTTGTTGGTGGGAATGTAAAAATGGTAGCCGATATGGAAGAGACTACAGCAGTCTCTCAAAAAATTAAACATAGAATTACCGTGTGATCTAGCAATTCCACTTCTGAGTATCAACCCCGAATAATTGAGAGTAAGATCTTGAAGAGATATACCTATTTTTATTTGCTTTTAATTTTTTAAATTGGAAAATAATTACTGTGTTGTATTTCTGCTGTGCAACAACATGAATTAGCTATAAGTGTACATATATCCAGGAGAAGGCAATGGCAACCCACTCCAGTACTCTTGCCTGGAAAATCCCAGGGACGGGGGAGCCTGGTGGGCTGCCATCTATGGGGTCGCACAGAGTCAAACACGACTGAAGCAACTTAGCAGCAGCAGCAGCATACGTACATCCCCTCTCTCCTGAGCTGCTCTCTCGCCCCTCGGGCTTATCCCAGGGCACTGAGTTGAACTCCCTGTGTCGTACAGTAGCTTCCCACTAGGTATCTATTTTACACATGCTGCGTGCTCAGTTGTGTCTGATATTTTGTGACCCCATGAACTGTAGCCCGCCAGGCTCCTCTGTTCTTGGAATTTCTCAGGCAAGAATACTGGAGTGGGTTGCCATTTCCTCCTCCAGGGGGTCTTCCAGGCCAGGGATGGAACCCAAATCTGCTGCATTAGCAGACAGATTCTTTACCACTGAGCCACCGGGAAAGCCCCTTACACATGGTAGTGTACACCTGTCTTTAAATGGTGTAATTCACAATAGCCTGGAAGTAGAAGCAACCCAAACCTCTGTTGATGGATGAATGGATAATACATGGAGTATGCATACTATGGAATATTATTCAGTCTGAAAATGGAGGAAATCCTGTCAAATGTTCCACCATGGATGAACCTTGAGGACATCATGTTAAGTGACCTAAGCCAGTCAGAAAAAGATAAAATCGTATGCATCTGCTTGCATGAGTTACCAGGAGGAATCACATTCATAGCGACGGAAAGTAGAGTGGTGATTGCCAAGGGCTGGGGGTGGGTTGGAAATGCAGAGTTGCTGTTTGATGGCTTCGCTGGTGGCTAAGACTGGAAAGAGTCTGCAGTACAGGAGATCTGAGTTCGATCCCTGGGTCAGGAAGATCCCCTGGAGAAGGGAAAGGCTATCCACTCCACTGTTGGTGCCTGGGGTATTCTGTGGACAGAAGAGCCTGGCAGGCTATAGTCCATGGGGTCTCAAAGAATCAGACATGAGCAACTAAAACAAGAACTGGAAGTGAAGTTGCTCAGTCGTGTCCGGCTCTTTGCCTACCAGGCTCTTCCATCCATCAGATTTTCCAGGCAAGAATACTGGAGTGAGTTGCCATTTCCTTCTCCAGGGGATCTTCCCGACCCAGGGATCGAACCCGGGTCTCCTGCATTGCAGGCAGACGCTTTACCGTCTATGGGGTGGAAATGGAGAGTCGTTGTTTAATGGGAATATAGTTTTAGTTTTGAAAGTTGAAGATGTTCTGGAGACCTCTGTGAATCTAACAGTACTGAACTGCTGAACACTTAAAAATGGTTAAGATAAATTTTATGGAATTTTTAAAAAACCATATAGTTTTAAAAATTTGAGACAAGTTAAAATAGCCACAACTGATTTCAGCTTTTGAGAAAACTAGTCCAGACCTTCATTTTCATGCTTCAGTTGAACACTGAGAGTCTATCAGGTGGGTGTCAGGGGATACGGAAATAGATTCAGCTGTGGGTAAAAAGACTTCAGTCGCTCAGTCATGTCTGACTCTTTGTGACCCCATGGACTGCAGCATGCCAGGCTTCCCTGTCCTTCACCAACTCCTGGTGTTTGCTCAAACTCATACCCATCGAGTCAGTGATGCCATCCAACCATCTCATCCTCTGTCGTCCCCTTCTCCTCCTGCCTTCAATCTTTGCCAGCATCAGGGTCTTTACAAATGAGTCAGCTCTTCGCATCAGGTGGCCAAAGTATTGGAGTTTCAGCTTCAGCATCAGTCCTTCCAATGAATATTTAGGACTGATTTCCTTCAGGATGGACCGGTTGGATCTCCTTACAGTCCAAGGGACTCTCAAGAGTCTTCTCCAACACCACAGTTCAAAAGCATCAATTCTTTAGCGCTCAGCTTTTCTTATAGTCCAACTCTCCAAAAACCTTGGAGGAAGGAAAAGACTTATTCTGATAAGCTAAAATACTAGCTCAAAAGTATTGTGACCTCATTTCTGTAGATGACTGATGAAGATGCTTTGAAAACATCCAAGGTAGCATCTTTCACTAGTGTTTACAACATCATTTGGTGTTGGTGTTGATGTTTATCTTCTGTTTGTATATCCTTCATTATCATTTTATGGCTCATGCCTGCCAGAAAGACTGTAAATTCCTTTAAAACTGGGGCTGGGTTATTTTGTAACCTCCACAGCACTAATGAGTTTCCTGCACATGCCAGGGGTAAAGAGTTAGTAGACCAGTTCTGTTCATTGGCTCATCTGTGGTAGCTTCAGCAAATCACTTTATTCTAAGCGTCAGTTCACCTCCAGTTGCATGATCTGCTGGGTCTTGGGCCAACTAATGACAGAGAACACTTTGCAAAGACAAAATTTCAAGGTGATATTCAAGTTACCAACATGTTATGCATTCTTTATTTTGTAGCTCTTTCTGTGTGAGTTGACCAGTTGAATAATAAGCTTCTCATACCCTCAGAAACTGAATCTTTTAATATGCATATAAAACATACATTCAAGGCAGCAGGCCAAGGAGTGTCTTCTTGCTGCACTTGGCACGCAGATCTGCAATTAAATACTGTTTTTGAATAACAGATGACATTCTAAGCAGATAGCTGCCAAGACATACCATTTGGACCTTGTTCTAATTAATTCCTTGCAAATGATAAATTTTCTGTTCTTTGCCCTTCTGCCCACATTTTCTCCTCCTTTGTGGAGCTTCATCTGACAGTGAAGATGAAACAAATCATGATGGTATTTATTCTGCTTGTGTTGTAGCATTTAGAAATTTGTACCTCAGAAATTCTTAAAAGGAGTCTTAATTTTTAGAAAAATACTTTATTTTTGGTTGTGCTTTTTACTCTTGATTGTATCTTTGATTGTGCATAAGGGCTTTCTCTAGTTGTGGCAGTTGAGCATTACTCTTTAGTGCGGTGTGAGGGGCTCTCATCTCGGTGGCTTCTCTTGTCGCCGAGCACAGGCTCAGGATGCTCAGACTTCAGTAGCTGCGGCTTCCAGTCCCTGGAGCACAGGCTCATTAGTTGTGGTACGTGGGGTCTTCCTGGACCAGGGATCAAACCTGTGTCCCCTGTATTGGTAGGCAGATTCTTATCCACAGTACCTCCAGGGAAGTCCAAAAGTTCTGAATTTTTTGTCCCTAAAGTAGAGCTTTGGGGTTTATTTTCCCCGTTGTGAAATCCTTTTTACTTGTGCTTTATCACATGTTGAGGCCTCAGAATAACCTTGTAAAATACCATCAACTTACGGCAGCAACGAGACATGTAACATGATCTCAGAAGTCTTTCTGTTTGCAGATAAGCTCACAGCACGGCTTTTGATGGAAGCAAAATGCCAGCAACACTGTGGAAAGCCCTGGAACTTGCAGTATCTCACCTGGATTACTCAGCCTCATTTCTCGCTACTGTACTGCCCATTACAGCTTAGAGAAGTGGAAAAAGAAAAAGCAGGTTGAATATATTGTTTTTAGGATATGAACGTTTTAGGAAAGTGTTCAGTAAATATTGTTTAAAAGCCAGGTTATGACAGTCTAATGACATTTCCTAGCAGGTTGTGTGATGGTCACAGGTCAGGCCCAAGACTATGGGGATTTTTTTTTTTTTTAAGATTTTTTTGGATTCAGTTCAGTTGCTCAGTCGTGTCCGACTCTTTGCGACTGCATGGACTGCAGCACACCAGGCCTCCCTGTTCATTGCCAAATCCTGGCGTTTACTCAAACTTACGTCCATTGAGTCAGTGATGGCATCCAACCATTTCACCCTCTGTCGTCCCATTTTTTAAAACAGCTTGACTGAATTTGTCACAGTATTGCTTCTGTTTTATGTTCTGTTTTTTTGGCCTGAGGCATGTGGGATCTTTTAGCGCCCTAACCAAGGATTGAACCCTGGGTGTGGGTTCTTTGTGACCTCCACAGGGTCATGAAATCAGTGAGTTATTGCCTCTTACTTGCCTTAGAGAACTGGGTACCTCCTGTCTCCCCAAAAAAGAGATTTATTTGAGCATCGTGGAGACCATTGTCATCAGCCATGAAACTGTCATAAGAGCTCATTTTAATAATTGCTTCTTAACATGATGACTTTCAACATTAGAGGCTTGGGCATCTTTGAGCAGTTTAAGAGGTTTAGTGAAAACCAGGGAAACACTTGATCTTTAAAAGAAATTAACCCTAACATCATTTAAGTTATTTACCCCTAAAGTGATCTGTTTCCATGGTAGAAAACCAAGAATGTGCATGAAAACTTAAAATCATCCAACCAGACAACAATATTGATATTTCATGGATCTTCCATACGGTTGTTTTATGTATTTCTTCAATTAAAAGTCTTTCGGTTGTATACAAACAGAAGATTCTGGCTCATGTGAGTCAAGCAGGGGGCTTGCTGAAAGGTCACTGGGCAGCTCCCTACAGCCAGATAGCAGAGAGGTGAATTCTTGTGAGCCGGGCTACCACCCCATTTGTCTTTTAGAATATCTTCTTATAAAACCAGGACATACTGTACATGCTGGGTGAGCGTCATTCTGTCTTCCTCGGAAATAAGAGTATTACTGATGAATGGAGAGATTCTCAAAGAGGAAGAATTTAAGGGCTTAGGAGGTGCACGCAGAGAAAATTACCTCCATCTTGCTCTGTTTCTTTCTTTGTCAGCAGCCGTGTGGTTAACACGTAGCGGTTTAACAGTTCCCTGTGATGAGCTCGGGGAGCAAGGCTAACCCCCCCCCTTTGTGGACCACTCCTGATATTTGGTCAGGCTTTAGATATGGGCCAGAGAGGGGTAGAAAGAAGAGTAAAACCCTGAACAAGTTTATTGGCAGTCAGGGGAGGGGAACAGAAGCAATAAAGCAGTTTATAGGGCCACACATACGTTTTCCCATTTAGATACTATCTTGTAACCCATTTCTATGGCAGCTTTAGCAGTCATAATGGGATTAGAGTATTTTTCTTTTTATTGTAAGGAACACAGTTTGCCTTCCACTCCCCTTTTTTTTGCTTAACTAATGACTCCTTGCGTCTCTAAGAGCCTGTTATCGTTCCTTCACATAGTCTTATTTTGCCATTTACATCTTGGCTGCAAACCACAGCTTAATGTGCTGTAAGATTTTATTTACTGTTTTAGAGAACTGTTAGGGTTTGTAGGAAAAACAAAGTGTTTACTGGAAACGGTTTTTAAGTTTCTGTGTTTAAGGGAAGATGTCATAAATTGCCCTAATCAATTAATGTGTCTAATTAATAAGACATATAAAGATCATATACTTAAAATTACGTTCCTACTGAGAATGCAGTGCTCTGAACCTTTGTGTTTAGGGTGAAGTTTTTATAGTACTTTCTGATTTTACCAGGAAATGTTCATAATAGTTTCTCCATTTATGTAAGATCAAGTATGGACCCCATGAAGGGCTTTTGTGGTGTGTTGGCCTTTCCAGTTCAGTCGCTCAGTCGTGTCCGACTCTTTGCGACTCCATGAACCGCAGCATGCCAGGCCTCTCTGTCCATCACCAACTCCTGGAGTTCACCCAAACCCATGTCCATCGAGTCAGTGATGCCATCCAACCATCTCATCCTCTGTCGTCCCCTTCTCCTCCTGCCCTCAATCTTTCCCAGCATCAGGGTCTTTTCAAATGAGTCAGCTCTTCACTTCAGGTGGCCAAAGTATTGGAGTTTCAGCTTCAGCATCTGTCCTTCCAATGAATATTCAGGACTGATTTCCTTTAGGATGGACTGGTTGGATCTCCTTGCAGTCCAAGGGACTCTCAAGAGTCTTCTCCAACACCACAGTTCAAAAGCATCAGTTCTTCTGTGCCCAGCTTCCTTCACAGTCCAACTCTCACATCCATACATGACCACTGGAAAAACCATAGCCTTGGCTAGACGGACCTTTATTGGCAAGGTAATGTCTCTGCTCTTTAATATGCTGTGTGGGTTGGTCATAACTTTCCTTCCAAGGAGTAAGCGTCTTTTAATTTCATGGCTGCAATAGCCATCTGCAGTGATTCTGGAGCCCAGAAAAATAAAGTCAGCCACTGTTTCCCCATCTATTTTCCATGAAGTGATGGGACCAGATGCCATGATCTTAGTTTTCTGAATGTTGAGCTTTAAGCCAACATTTTCACTCTCCTCTTTCACCTTCATCAAGAGGCTCTTTAGTTCCTCTTCACTTTCTGCCATAAGGGTGGTATCCTCTGCATATCTGAGGTTATTGATATTTCTCCTGGCAGTCTTGATTTCAGCCTGAGCTTCTTCCAGCCCAGTGTTTCTCATGATATACTCTGCATATAAGTTAAGTAAGAAGGTGACAATATACAGCCTTGACATACGTACTCCTTTTCCTATTTGGAACCAGTCTGTTGTTCCATGTCCAGTTCTAACTGTTGCTTCCTGGCCTGCATACAGGTTTCTCAAGAGGCAGGTCAGGTTAGGAACTCAGATATTCAAGAACCCCACTTTGCAGGTGTGTGTTATCCTCCTAGGCCTGCTGCCTGCAGATTTTTTGTTCTAGGTGAGCAGTGTTGCCTTCGGTTTAACTCTGGCCAAATGGTTAGGCTTTTTTAGCAAGGTATGGATGGTTCAGGGCATTGGTAAAGCATTGCCGTCAGCCCATCTGACATTTTTATTGATACTTTCCATATTATTAAGAATTTATAATATTACAGTGTAACAAGTCTAACATAGATAATATGGGAAAGTACAGTAAGAAAAGTACCCATTTTACTATTGAATATAGGAACAATTATAAAGAAAATAGTTTAATTAAAACCAGGTGTGCTATTTTTAAAAAGTCAGGCCAGCTAAGGTTTATTCCATGAATTCAAGGATGGTTCAACATTAGGAAGTCTTTCAAAATAATAAAACGTATCCTTAGATTTTTAAGTGTTTCTAGTTGTTTGTAGCCGTGATTTTAAATATCTGATTAAAATAGTAAATAGAAATTACATAAACATGATGAAGACTGATTACCAAAATCCAACAACATTCTATTAAATGATAAAATACTGTAGCTGTTCCTATTAAAATCAGCTGAATATGCGATTTCCCTCTCACCTAAACATTATTCAATAGTATTTTAAAGATGTTAGCTTACACAACGAGAAATTGAAAAGACTGGGCACAAAGGTAAAGAAAGTGTTTTTGTTTTCAAAGGTTATCTTATACTTAGAAACCTAAGGTAATACTTTAAGTACTTTTGAAATTAAATGGATTTGGATGACTAAGTAAAAGAAATAATAGAAACGAATAGCTTTTTTTTTCATCCTTGGAATAAAAGCTTAGAGATGGGAGAATGTTTAAAATTGTGAGTAAGGGTAAACAAAATACTGATTTAACCAAAGAGAAACATGCCCGAAAGGGAAGAAAAATGTAAAACTTAAAACAAGAAGATGGGAACAGTGGAAGAGTGGGCTGTACTCCTGGGTGGGAAGATTGTAAAATGCCTGTCCCTAAGTAAGCAGCAACTGTCTCTGTAACAAAACAGGATCCTGTAAGATAAAAAGGTGTCATAGACATGTCTATTAAATTGTCTAACTCACTTTAAAAATATTTGGTTAATATTTGTTAAATCCATTTTGAAGGATGTAAATGGCCAGATGGAGGATGAACTACGATGCTGGAAACAGCTAAGCGTAGTTGCGAATCCTGAAGGACTCAGCCCTTTTGTGACAGAGCAAATTATTTTATAAAAGGCTCACTGTGCTTAAAATACAGGCAGTTTATTTTAGAGTACATAGGTCATATAGTAATTCTGAGGTCAACCACTGCTGAGTATTATTTATTATGATTAATGAGCTTCCCAGGTGGTGCAGTGGTAAAGAATCTGCCTACCAGTGCGGGAGACACAGGTTCGATTCCTGTGTCGGAAAGATCCTCTGGAGAAGGAAATGGCAAGCCACTCTAGTATTATTACCTGGAGAATCCCATGGACAGGAGAGCCTGGTGGGCTACAGTCCATGGGGTCGCCAAAGAGTTGGACATGACTGAGTACGCATGCGTTGTGATTATATGCAATTATTAGTTATTGAAATAATTACTCTTTTCTCTGTTTACATAAAACTATGGAAAATAATTGCACTCCCCTGGTAGTTCAATTATTAGTTATTGAAATAATTACTTTTTTCTCTGTTTACATAAAACTATGGAAAATAATTGCGCTCCCCTGGTGGTTCAGACAGTAAAGAATCTGCCTGCAATGCAGGGACCCTTGTTCAGTCCCTTGGTTGGGAAGATCCCTTGGAGGAGTGAGATGGCTGCCCACTCCAGTATTCTTGCCTAGAGAATTCCATGGATGGAAAATAATTAGATCCAAGCAGAAGATCATAGGATGCTTTAACTTTATACACTGTGGGTTTATAAAATAAATGTTTAGTCTTCCAAAAGAAAATACTAGTCTTCTCTGAAGGCGTTTACACCTGTTACACCCCTTCAGTCAGAGCATTCTTATTCTTTGGGGAATGGGGAAGCAGGCAAAGGGTTCATGTGGGAGAAGGAATGTTTAAGAATCACCGAGACATTTTTGAAATATTTAAAATGGGCCTTGCTGTTTCAGATGTTAGAATTTTGGAGCCACTATAATTAAAGCAGCAGGTTTTGGCACAGAAATAGAATCAAGAGCCTGAGGACATCTGGGAAATTATAGATGGTAAAAGTGCATTTACATTGGTGGGGAAGGGATGGTTTATTTAATAAATGGTGCTGGCCGAGTTAGCTATTCATTTGGAAGAAAAATTTAATCTTTTCAGTTTATACTAGGTACAAGAAAACCTTTGAGATCAAATGAAGGTCTAGCTCTAAACATAAAAAAGACATTAGGAAAACATTTGGTGAACTATTTATATAGCTTTGGGGTTATACAGGAAACTGAGACAATAAGGAAAAAGATGAGTAATATATACCTAGTCATTCATTCATGCCCCTTGCTTTTCCTGCTGGAAATACACCACCTTCAACTTAGCTTGACCACCCCCACATCCCAGAGTGATTTTCAACGAGGACACATTGCTGTGGTCTAATCACTTTACATCTATAATCACTTCTCCATGTTCTACGTTGTTCATAAACTGTGCTTTTAATGTCAGCAAAACGATTCACTGAGGATGCTGTTGACGCTTGGGAAAATTGAAGTCGTTGCATTAGTCCTGTAATGATTGAAATTTCATTTACAACTGTGAAATTGCAGCGAAACCTTGGAGCCAATCAAGTAGATGGTGGATTTGAGAATTAAAGCCCTTTTTGGCTTAAGAACTAGTATCTTGGCTTCCCATCTCTTCACAGGTATCCTGGGTACTCGCTGCATTTCCCTGTCTTTCCTGACACAGTAGACCAGATTGTAGTCAGGGCATTCTCTACCTCCTGTGACCTTAATTTACACAATAAGACTGAGCAGTTTCCTAGGATGGTTTTTGTCCAGCCTGATTTTAAATTCTGTCTGTTCTTGCGACCTACTTTGCCAGTGTTCTGCATTAACAGTCTAGATCCAGACTACGGTTCTGATGAAAGGAAAGAGGGAAAATTCATATCTTTCCATGTATTTGCACTAAAGCAAGGGTGCTGATTTTTTGGAGTGCTTACTTCGGGGGGTGAGGGTGGTTGGGTAAGGATAGAGGGACGGGGAGGGGCTCGAGTAGGCTGAACTGAGGAATGTGTCTGATAATATTTATTTATGCCCAGTAATTCTCAGACTCTTGAAAACACTTAGAAAAGTATGCATTGTTTGTACACATATACACACTCATTTTCTGCCGTATTCTAAAATGTAAGCCCTAATCATTTGGCATCATTCCTTAAAAACAAGTAGTTGTGTTTTCAGTTACTCAGATTCTGTGTAGACATCTCAAGGAATGTTACTTTAGTAAGTAATTTAGCTCTTTGGCTTTTAAGAATGCCCCAATGTGGTGGTGGTGGTGGTGGTGGTTTAGTCATTGTCTTTGCCACCCCGTGGACTGCAGCACGCCAGGCTTCCCTGTCTTCCACTGTCTTCTGGAGTTTGCCCAAACTCGTGTCCGTGGGGTCAGTGATGCCATCCAACCATCTCATCCCCTGTCGCCCCCTTCTCCTCCTGCTCTAATCTTTCCCAGCATCAGGGTCTTTTCCAGTGAGTCGGCTCATCACATCAGGTGGCCAAAGTTTTGGAGTTTCAGCATCAGTCCTTCCAATGAATATTCAGGGTTGATTTCCTTTAGCATTGACTGGTTTGATCTCCTTGCTATCCAAGGGACTCTGAAAGAGGTCTTGTCCTCCATGTAGAAATGCGGAGACAAAGCAAGACACTTGTCTGAGGAACTCAGAGCCTCGTCTGAACCTGACTTTCCCCCACCTCTGAGGGTTGGGGGTGGGGGCTCTTGTGACTGATTCTGTGTGCTCTTCCCTCCCCTTCCTCTCTGCCCTCCCTTGGGCCCTTCCCACTTGGGGACAGAAACACCCAGGCCAGCTGGTCTGAGGTCGGTGGGAGATGGTGTCTCCGTCTGTGGATGTGGCTCGTTCTGCTTTGGCCCCAGTTCCGCTGCGGCTCTCGGGGCGGCCACCAGCTGTTTGTTCCCCTGCTCTCTTTGTTTTGAGGCTCTGCTTTCTGGCAGGTTGGGCAGTGCAGCTGAAAAGATGATTTTATTGCATCTAGTATCTTTGGCCGTTTTCAGCAGTTGTGTTTGTTCAGGGTGGCCGGGCTGAAGTATGCTGGGAAGGGAAATTCATCATTTCTTTGAAAGAACTTGGAACAGCGGCAACAAGGAAATAATAAAAAGTTGTCCTCCAAAGTGGACTCTGTTCACAGGTGATTTATCCTCACAGGTGTGTATATTAGCTGTTGGACCTTCAGAGAAGGAAGTATTCTTTTT
This sequence comes from Redunca redunca, assembly GCA_006410935.1. NCBI lineage: Eukaryota > Metazoa > Chordata > Mammalia > Artiodactyla > Bovidae > Redunca > Redunca redunca. The sequence goes on along the minus strand of SJYQ01004836.1, from coordinate 200,026 downwards.
TCCAATGTACCTAAAGATCTTTCTTAACAGCATTAGAATTTATTTTCCCATAGTTTCCACATTTGACTTTGGAGATCTTCCAGCTTTTCGGTCAAAATGGTGTTTCAAGCTGCGGTTTGCAGTGATTACTCACAGCTTGAGTTTTCTGCTCACGTGATCGTGGAGGCTGATGAGCCTCAAGACCTGCAGGGTGAGTTAGCAGGCTGTTGACCTGGGAGAGTGCGTGGTATCCCTTCCTCTGAAGGGTGGCAGGCTTGATACTCAGGAGGAACTGATGTTTCCATTTAAGGCCTCAGGATAGGAAACACTAGTTTGCAGAGAAACTGGTACAAAATGACTGCAATGAAATATTGAAATATGCTCTTACAGAAACCTCACTATTACAAAATGACAGAACTTCTAAATGGAACTGTTAGCTGTTAGAGCAGGTCTCCAAAGCATAGGTCCCAGGAATCTGAATAGGCTTGTTAAAACACTTCGAGTGTCAGTGTTTAATATCTTGGCATCACTGACTCAATGGACATGAGTTCAAGCCAACTCTGGGAGATGGTGAAGGACTGGAGAGCCTGGAGTGCTGTAGCTCATGGAGTTGCAGAGAGTCGGTCATGACTCAGCGGCTGAACAGCAATCAAGGAAAAAGCCACTGTCCCCTGTGGGAGAGCCCGCCTTTTTGTTCTAGGGAGGCCTTCAGCTAATTGAGCAAGGCCCCCCCACCTTAGGGAGGGCAATTTCCTTTACTAAGTCTACGGTTTAAATGTTAATCTTATTTTAAGACATCTTCAGAGGCACATCTAGAATCATGTTTTACCAGATGTCTGGGCACTTCATTGCCTGGTCAAGTTGACACACACAATTAAGCAGCACACTGTCTAAGTCCAAACAACGCCTCTGTTTGTTCCACTGTACTGTGCCACTTTTTTTCAAAAGAGCCTAGCTTTCGATCTCATGGACGGTGGTGCTGCATGCAGACCTATATGGTGTCTGTGGCAATGGTGCTCAGACTGTGACGCATGCACCAGCAGCACCTGGGTCCCCGGGAGGTGGTTAGAAATGCAAATTCTTACCCGCCCCCGCCCCCCGCCATAGAATCGCAACCCATGTATGTGGGGCCCAGTTATCTGTGTATTCAGAATTCTCCAGGAGATGCTTCTGCAAAGCTCTACTCTGGGAAACTCTGATGCCAGAGACATATGTTCATTTCCATAAAAGATATGTGTGTATACACATGAACTGAAAATGAGCCACGATTATCTTTACTGAAAACTTTTGTAACCTATTATGGCTCAAAATAGTTTTAAAGACATGGGCACAGTACTGATGTTCACACAGTTGACAGTCTTCTCCTACAGTAAAAGCTCATTAATTTGGGTTTCACTAATATGCAAGTTTTCTTTCTGACAAGGCATCCACCGATTTTTATGTTTGGATTGTGTAGTAGAAAGGTTTGCTAAATGCTAATAAGCAAATTAACTGTGCACATAAGGTTGTTTTGAAAATAATGGCCTACGCAGTAAAAGTAGGTTTTTGACAGCGCCCCTATTTATCGCTGTTTTGTCAAGTTAGATTTATGAGATATAGTTAGAAATGGTCAAATCACGTGTAATATTGTCTTCTTATAAACTAAGTCACTCTTGAATTTTCATCCAGGGGCTAAATCTTCTAATGCTTAAGTGTCATATCTACAAAGACAGGCCAGAGTATGTTTGTTTTTATTTTATTTTTTAAAAATGTTTATTTGGCTGTGCCACGGACCTGTAGTTCCCCAACCAGGTATTGAACCCAGGCTCTTGGCAGTGAGAGTGTGGAGTCCTAACCACTGGACCACCAGGGAATTCCCTATAGTATGTTTAAAATCAAATGTTTAACTCTTCTTCCTTGTTTTGGGATCTATACATGGAAAAGAGGCTGCTCAATTAAAAACTTGACAGAACAGGTGCTATGAGATATATTTGTTATGAATATTTTGGCTTTTTCCTCTATATAGCAATTTACTGATCAAAAAAGACATTTCCTGAAATCTCAAATATTTTAAAATACTCAACGAACATTGATGTCACAACACTTTGATGTCATTAAATACTACTCTAAACATCTGGAAAGAAATCTTCACATACTTAATTAATAACGCTTTGCCTAGTGAAACCTGACAAAGTGAAATTGTGTTCATTATTACTGAAATAATGTAAAGTTTTTTTGCATAAAGTTAAGCCTGAAATACAGTGTTTGGGGTTGGGGGCACACCATGAGGCATGTGGGATCTTAATACCCAAACCAGCGATTGAACTTGTGCCTACTGCTTTGGAAGGTTGAGTCTTAATTGCTGGACCAACAAGGAAGTCCTTGAAATACATTGCTTTTAGGTATTGATTGGGAACGAAGAAAGAAGTATGGACAATTAACCAAACACGTAGCTCAAGGATTTTGTAGTATTTCTTTGAAAGTATATCTACAACACAACAGCCTCATTTGGAGACAGCAAATTGGCCTGGGCAGTTCCACTTAGCCCATCGGTTCATATCTGCCCAAAATGCTCTGAGACATTTCCAACTTCTCTACTTTCTTTAATACTTTTAAGAAACACTGGATTTATAATAATGCCTTCCCTAAGCTGGGGATTAGTAGCATCTTTCAACTCTAATGATATTAAACAAAAGAAATTTTATGTAGAGGATAAATAAACATAGCTAACTAGATTTCTTCCCATGCTCCTCATTGAATGATTAGAAAAAATAGATCAAACATTTTGGGGTCTCTCTACTTTGGCAGTAACATTGCTCCATAGATTGGTCTTGGTTTCAGAGTGAAAAGGAGAGGTAGGTTTGGGGGCACCTTTTCAGGGAGAAGGTATGTTTATTTGCGGTCCTGGAAAGCCATTGTGCATAAATATAAAAACGTCTTGAAACTGACTGATTGTCTTCTAACAGGAGCATTCATTTCCCTGTGACCTGTTTTGTAATAGTGATCATACAATTCTGAATGCAGTCTAATCATTCTGGATAGTTCTGCATGCGTGCTAAGTCACCTCAGTTGTGTCCAATTCTATGCTACCCTATGGACCGTACTTGCCAGATCCTCTCTCCGTGGGATTCTCCAGGCAAGAATACTGGAGTGGGTTGCCACACTCCCCTCCAGGGGATCTTCCTGGGCCAGGGATTGAACCAGAGTCTCTTGTGTCTCCTGCGCTGGCAGGCAGGTTCTTTACCACTAACAACACCTGGGAAGCCCAGGTGGTTCTGAGGCAGTGTTAATGAAGCATGTACTGTATATACCAGTTTACAAAAAAAAAAAAAACAACCCTAAATGAACTTTTCACTATTGTGTGTGGTTTGACTAGTTGGATTAGTCTTTAAATGGTTGGGCTCCGTGGAACCACAGGTGTTCTGGTCACTGTTGTGTCCCATCCCTTTTGACCATGCATGGAACGGAGGTATTACATTTGTGTTCTAAAGCTGCGGCAACACCACCACAAACTAGGTGGCTTAAACAATAGAAATGTATTTTTCACTATTCTGGAAGCTAGACGACTAAGAACAAGGCCATGCTCCCTATGGAGGCTCCAGGGAAGGGTCAGTTCCCGGTCCCTCTCCCAGCCCCTGGTGGTTGTCCGGCTGTGGCAACATTGCTCCAGTCTTCAGTGATGTTCTCCTGTGTGCGTGTGTGTGTGTCCAAATTTCCTCTTTTTATAAGGACACCAGTCCAATTGGCTTGAGGGCCCACCCTACTCCAGTATGACCTCATCTTCCCTTGTTATATTTGCAGTGACCCCATTTCTAAAAAAGGTCACATTCTAGCGTCTTGGGGGTTAGAGCTTCAGCATATGAATTTGGGCAGGACACGGTTCAACTCATACAGGTACCTGAGCATGTGCTGAATATAAATGAATGAGATTACACTGTTATTTTCACATTGATGGGTCAGATTTTGAAAAAAATATTCTGAGATCACTAACTCTTTTTGTTACTGTTCTTATTCTTGACCCTAGAATTTTTTTTTTCCAAGACTAATTTGCTACTTCTTTTATTTGGGAAATAAAACTGCAGATATTGTTAGAAACTTGTATGTAGTAAGAATAAGCAATTTCTGAATTAGACACTTGTAAGTTAGGTTACATAGGTTTTGGAAGATCCTTATACAACCACTGCATTTTGTGTGTGTGTGTCCTTCCCAAGAAGTTGAAGCTGGTATGTATAACCAAACTCTACACTGTTTTTATGAGTGCTGTGTGTATTTTGTGACCTATAGTTTCTGTTTTATCATTCTTAATGTATGCTGTGGACTGCATTGCCTCCCTCAGCATTCCTATGTTGAAGCCCTAACCTCCCAATGTGGATGTATTGGGGTAAAGAAGTAATTAAGGGACTTCCTTGGTTGCCCAGTGTTAAAGAATCCACCTGCCAATGTCGGGGATAGGGGTTCGATCCCTGGTCTGGGAAGATACCACATGCCGCAGAGCAACTGAGAGAGTCGCCCCTGCCTGCCACAACTAGCAAAAAGCCGGCATGCGGCAATGAAGACCCAGTGCAGCTAAAAACAAATAAAAAACTTAAAAAATCAAAAGAAGTAATTAACAGTTGAGTGAGGTCATAAAGGTGGAGCCCTAATCCGATAGGATTAGTGTCCTTCTCAGAGGAGCCGCCATAGAGCTCACTGCCACCTGCCCCCTTGTGGGGACACAGCAAGGAGTCGGCTGTCTGCCAGCCAGGAAGAGCGCCCTCCCCAAGACCCGAGTCTGCCGGCACCTTGATCTTGGATTTCTCAGTGTCCAAAACAGTGCCAAGTCTATGATGTCAAAGCCACCCAATCTATGCTATTTTATTATAGCAGCCTGAGCAGACTAACATAATATATTAACAGAATACTATTTTTAAAATTAGCATGCTGCCTAATAACAACGACAATAATAGCAGCATATACTTACAGAGCCAGGTACTATTCTAAGCTCTCAGGGAGGTACCATTATTATTCTCATTTTACATCATGAAAGATCTGGTACCCAGAGGTTAAGTAACTTGCTCAAGGCCACGCAGCTGGCAAGGGAAGAAGTCATTTAGCTCCCAGTCCCTGACCGTGTTTTCCACCTATGGGCTTGCTTCACCCTGTGGTGTGAAAGTGTAAGTTGCTCAGTCGTGTCCAACTCTTTGCAACCCCATGGACTATAGAGTCCATGGAATTCTCCAGGCCAGAACACTGGAGTGGGTAGCCTTTCCCTTCTCCAGGGGATCTTCCCAACCCAGGGATCAAACCCAGCTCTCCCGCATTGCAGACGAGTTCTTTACCAGCTGAGCCACCAGGGACGCCCTGGAGTGTAGATGCTCAGAACTGCAGCTCTCCCTCGCCTCCCAGTTTCAGCGTCCGTTTAGTGAGGAATTTTCCCCTGGTTGAACCCCCAGAGCCACATTGATGGGCACGAACCCTGCTGCTCTACCGCAGCTGTCAGCCCCAAGGAGTCCAGTGTAATATTCTAATGGAATATTGGAAATATTCTAATGGAAATGGAAAGTCTAAAACAGCCACCAGTGAGTTCAGAGGCACTATCTGAGGGGCAATTCCGCTAAAGTAATTTGTATGTAACCTTTTGATTATGGCTGATATTTCTAGTATAAGAGAACTCGGGGGGATGTGATAAAGGGAACCTCCTCTCTCCATGGCTTGTGGATGCTGGACCCGTGCTCTTGGCAGGAAGACAGAATGCAGATGGCAGCTTTGAACCACCTGGGGTGTTTTTCCAGCCCTTCTCTCTTCCACTCTAAAAAATTATTTTAAAAAATTTCCACTGGTGCCCCCTGCCCATAAAACAACATCATATGAAGTTTACCATCATAACCATTTTTTTCAATGTAGAAGTCAGTAGTGTTGAGTATATTCCTATTGTTTAGCCAAGTTCCAGAACTTTTTCATCTTGCAAACTGAAACAGTACCTGATGCGCAAGCCCCATTCACCCTCCTCGAGTCCTGCCAACCATCTAGGCCCAGTTCTTTATGTTTTTATTATTTTTTAATTTTTAGTTTTTAATATTTATTCAATTTTTAAACATTTTTTTGCCTGTGCTGGGTCTTCATTGCTGCACTAGCTTTTCTCTACTTGCAGAAATAAAGTGTTGTTCGGTTGTGTCTGACACTTTTATGACCCCACGGACTATAGTCTGCCAGGCTTCTCGGTCCATGGGATGTTCCAGGCAAGAATACTGGGGTGGGTTGCCATTTTTCTCTCCAATGGGTCTCCCCTACCTAGGGATCGAACTTGTGTCTCCTGCATTGCCGGCAAATTAGAGCGGGGGCTATTCCCTCTAATTTTGGGTGTTCGGGCTTCTCATCACAGTCATTTCTCTCTTACAGAACACGAGCTTTAGAGCACAAGCTTAGTAGTTTTGACGCATGGGCTTAGTTGCTCCGTGGCATGTGGGATGCTCCCAAATCAGGGATCGAACCTCTGTCCCCTGCACTGGCAGGTGGATTCTTTACCACTGAGCCACGAAAAAACCCCAGGCCCAGTTCTTTAAACTGTGCTATTTACTGTAATTCACCCACCACACAATTTGCTCATTATTTATGCAGCAATCAGTTTCTGAATATTTTCATCATCTCCAAAAGAAGTCTCAAACCTATTTGCAGCCTCTTCCCATCCCTCCACCCCCAGCCCTTGACAATCATTAATTCACTTTCTGTCTCTAGATTTGTCTATTCTAGCATGTTTCATGTAAATGGAATCATAAGATATGTGGCCTTTCATGACTGGCTTCCCAAAAGCCTTAAAAAAAAAAACCACATTGATTAATTCATTGTGTAACTGATGAAAAAAAAGTTTGCTTGACCATACCACTCAATTCAATGGCGTTTTTTTTCCTTCAAAAAAATCTTAGTTTATAGCCAGGAACATCAGACTTTGCTAAGATGTCAAGATCTCTGTCTAAGTGCCACTTGCCTGAAGACTTAAGAAAAAGAAATGGGCTTCCAAACAAGAGATTTAATTAAAGCCACACGGAGTCATAAATCTAGTCATATTACACCTGGTCCAAGACTTACTAAAGTGGAGCAAAAAAATGCATAAGAGTTGCCAACATCTCCTCCACACATTCTAAAATAAAACTTGGATTTGCAAGCAGGTAACAGAGAAAACAGGCTTTGCCTTTGTTATTTTCAGGGGAAAACCCATTTCCTGTCTGGGACAGGTGGATCAGATCTTCCTTTTTAATCCTCACAGAGAGTTGGACTTCCTTATGGCTTAGTTTGTCCTCAGACTGGGTTAGCATATTATTTCAGCTGTGGGGAAATAGTTAACACTAGAACTCAGTACACCATGGTCTGTGGATGCTGGACCTGGATGTGATGAGAAGCCCGAACACCCAAAGCTAGAGAGGATAGCCGCCGCTCTAAGTTGCCTGCAATGCGGAAGACACGAGTTCGATCCCTGAGTCTGGAAGATCCTTTGAAGAAAGAAATGGCAACCCACTCCAATAGTCTTGCCTGGGAAATCCCATGGACAGAGGACCCTGGCAGGCGTATAGTCCATGAGGTTGCAAGAGAGTCAGACATGACTGGGCAACAAACACTTTACTTCTGCAACTAGAGAAAAGCTGGTGCAGTTAAATTATTTACCATGTCAAGAAAGAACCCCAAAGGGAATGTGTGCCCATTTTCTGCCAGTCTCTCCTCATCTCCCTTCTCTGGACAGGCCCTGTCTGTCTTTCTCTCTTTTCTGCATCATCAAAATAGGAGCCCTGGGTGCCCCAGGTTCAGCCAAGGCCATCTGGGCAAGAGTTGCTGTTGCCACATTTATCGGTTTCCCCTGGTGGCTCAGACAGGAAAGACTGCCCGCCATGTGGGAGACCTGGGTTCCATCCCTAGGTTATGAAGATCCCCTGGAGAAGGAAATGGCAACCTACTCCAGTATTCTTACTGGAGAATTCCATGGCCAGAGGAGCCTGGCAGCGGCTACAGTTCATATTTATTGTTTGTGATCCAAGCTCTCTGGATCCAAGTTCCTTCACTTTTTTGCAGTCATGCCTTGACAAAGATGTTGTTTCTGTTTTATCCAGTATTTTTAGTTATTTGGATGATTTCTGTAGGGTTTTAGGCGGTTTAGGGAGAGATGCTAAAATCAGAGTTAGAGCTAATCCTCAAGCGAGAAAAAGGCTGAGGTCAGGGTTAGCATGTAGCTGCTCCATCACGTCCGACTCCTTGTGACCCCGTGGACTGTAGTCCACCAGGCTCCTCTGTCCATGGAATTATCAGGCAAGAATATGGGAGTTGGATAGCCATTCCCTTCTCCAGGAGATCTTTGCAATCCAGGGATGGAACCCAGGTATCCTATAGGGCAGGCAGATTCTTTACCATCTGAGCCACCAGGGGAGAGGTCAAGGTTAGGCAAAGTGGTTTGGGAATCCTTGTGGGGTCCATGCTGGAGCAAAGAAGCCATGGGAACAGCAGGAATCTGGGTACAGAGGATGTGACCTGGGACTGGGGGTTGCTGGTGTGCAGGAGAGAGGAAGGCACTCAGGTGTGGCCCGGGACTAGGGGAGAGAAAGATGCCCAAGTGTCTTCTGGCTGGGCCACTCAGGGGATGATGGTGCTAGCTAGTGCAGGGCTGCTGGGGACGGCGGAGGAGAGCAAAGTCGTTCGGAGTTAAGGCGAAATGTCATGGAGAAAGGAGGGCAGCCTGAGTCCCAGGCACGGGGCAAGGATACTGGTCTGTGCTGGGCCCCAGCTTCTCCAAGAAGAGTGAGTGAGGCTCTGCTTCTGTCCTAAGAACAGAGGAGGAAGGGCGAGCCCAGGGTCACCATGGACAAAGCTCCTCAGCAAGGAGGAGACTCCTCCGCCCTCAGACAGAGATGCTGAAGAGACAGGGAGATGCTGGCAGGGAGGTCGGCCACCGCAGGGAAGGGAGGATGAGGAAGGCCTGGACCACCTCTCCATCATTCCACTGGCTCAAGGCTCGGAGGCACACGGACCAAGATGCCTTCTGATGGATAAAGCATAAGTTTCATAACTGGGCAGATGCATTTTTTTGTGGGGGGGGGGGTTTCCTTTTAAAAAAATGAGAAAACTATGAATAAAAATTTAGGGCCAGGGTTTGGGAGTGTCAGTGAGTGACCACCAGAAGCTCCAAACACTGCTTCCTGGCAAATCTGCCTCCAGGTCATCACCTGTGTGATGTTCTGAGCCGAGCAGGAGAAAAAACAGAGGGAGGGGGTATGTCTAGTCTGCCAAAGCAGGAACGTTAACCTTTCAGCTGCTTTGAGAGAAGAAAGTAAGTGCGGGATATTTCTGGGGCAGACAAGAAAAGCAAATTGATGCTTTCTTGTATTTCAGTGACTGACAAGTGAACAAAATTATACGTCATGGCACTGAGCCTTTTGTTAGTGGGTTCTCTGAGTCTCTGGAAAATGAAAACATTCGCACTGAGGTACAGTGGAGAAGAGGTCATTTGATAGGAGGGATTTAGGGGGAGACTGGAGTGGAGGTCACATGGAGGTGAGCTGTGATCATGAGACTTGTCACGTGAGGAGACCTGATCTCTCTGTCCAGCTGAGAACGATCATTTTAATTATTGAAAAACAAGATCACCATCCTGTCAGACATTCCCCCGGAGAGTGAGAGTGGTTTTTGTAAAATTTTCCAGTCCGTACATCCTTGTTCATAGTGAAGATTGTAGGATTGGGAGGGGTAGGGAAGAGTGAAAAGAATTTGGTATAATCGAGAATTTCAGTATTCCTTTAAGTCAGACATTGCGTTTTCTCCTTTGACTTACCGTGAGTTACATTCCTAAAGGAAATCCACCCTGAATCTTCAGTGGAAGATTTTTTAAACAAAGAAACTGATTCAGTTCAGTCAGCCAGTCCAGTCGCTCAGTCATGTCTGACTCTTTGCAACCCCATGAATCTCAGCACACCAGGCCTCCCTGTCCATCACCAATTCCCAGAGTTTGGCTAAAATCTGTCACTAGCCCACATGATTCTTGCCTGTCTTCTGTAGTACAAAGATGATGAGCCATGTCAGGAGATAAACCTGTGTTCAAATCTCTGCTCTGCTGTCTCTACGTTTGACCTTGAACTCCTTCCTAAAGGTCAGAAACAACCGTCACAAAGTTTAGTTGGTGTCATCTCTCTACTTTAAATCCCTGCACAAGACTGTTGAGAGTCCCTTGGACAGCAAGGAGATCAAACCAGTCCATTCAAAAGGAAATCAACCCTGAACATTCAATGGAAGGACTGATGCTGAAGCTCAAATACTCTGGCCACCTGATGCAAAGAGCCGACTCACTGGAAAAGACCCTGATGCTGGGAAAGATTGAGGGTAGGAGGAGAAGGGGTGAACAGAGGATGAGATGGTTGGATGGCATCACCAACTCAAGGGACATGTGTTTCAGCAAACCCAGGGAGAGAGTGAAGGACAGGGAAGCCTGGTGTGCTGCAGTTTGTGGGATAGCAAAGAGCGGGACACGACTGAGCGACTGAACAACAGGATCTGAATATCATGTCCTAGATGCCAAGGCAGGACTCTAGGAGGTAAATTAGGAGAAAGACATAAGACAAAATGCCTACCCCAATAAAGAGTCTAAGCCAGCACACAGACGCAGGCAACGGTTGATGGATAGTTGGAGTATAAAAATGTGAGCAAATGTGACTAGAGAATGCTAAAATCGAAATTCATGCGTGCTGGCGGAATGCAGAGTCTGGTGATGTGAAAAACCGAGGATTAGGGTGGCTTTCTGCCATAGATAAGCCCGATGTGAAGTTTTCCAAAGAGCCGTGAACCAGTGGGCAGAGTTCCTTGGCTATCAGCGTGTGTGCTGGCAGGAAGGAGCCTGCAAGCTTCCAGGCAGAGCTGCGCCATGTGTGGGTGGGGCCGGGAGCACCGTATGGGGAGGTTGCCTGGTGAGGAAACGGGGAGCAGTAGTGATGGGTGAGGCCCTTACACACCAGCTTGTTGTGTTGGATGAACTTGACACGCTGCACGTAACTGGGAGGGAGCCCCTTTGTGGTGCGTGTGTACTCCGTGCAGCTGGATGGGAAAGTGCAAGCCTGCGGTCCGTTCTTTGCTATACAGCTCATTTCTTTTCATCTTTTAGGTGAGAGGCGTAGTAATGTCTTGCATTGACAGGCTCTGTTTAAAGTCATTTGGCGTTCCATCGTGACCTGGTTTTTTGCATGGACCACCCTGAAAGTTCTGTTTTAGATCTGTTCAAGAAATGTATTTCTCTAATACATAAATATTTCTAGTGTTCTCTCCTCCCACAAGGCAGAAAACTAGTGGCGACTACCTGCACTAAAACTGGTTTGCCAGATGTTTTAGTTGGAAATAGTACTAAACACTCACAAGCTGAATAGGAGACTTACTTCAGGGGGTTGCTTTTCATGGAAAAGAGGGGTTTGAAAAATCTGGACTTCTCTTAGTGAACCTAAGTTCAGTATGCATTTGTGTATGTAAGGGTATTTATATTATATCAGTTCAGTCTCTTAGTCGTGTCCGACTCTTTGCAGCACGCCAGGCACACACACACACAAAATAAATATTCCTTCAATCTGAGGTCTGTACCTATGGCATAATTAATCTCAAAAACTGTTCAGTTTTAATTACAAAGAAGACTTTATTTTGACTCAAAGGGAGTGGAAATACCTACAGAACTATGTATGTGGATATATAATAGTATTTCCTTTGTTTCTTTCAATGATGCAAGAATATTGAAAAGCATAGTAACAGCACTCTTCAAGGGTATTTTATAATGCATGAAAAGCTCATAGAAGACTCATTTAATTATACAAATATTAAAAGCCAAATCTCTTCTAAAATATGTGTGTATGTTGTCTATGAATTTCATTAAGAAGTCAAAGCTAAAGTGGATTTACTGTGGGAAGAATTTAGGTTTTAGACAGTTAGCTCAGAGAAAGTGAAAAAGAAACTTTCACTGCTCAGTTTTGACTTTAATGTTTCTGTCCCAAGCCTGCTGTTTTTCCTGCAATGGGGGAAAAAGACTCATTATATTTTATGGATAAAGGTTTTCCTTGTTTTCATGAGGACCTGTGATGGTTCTCTGTGGACTTCTAGGTGATGAGCAGTAGTTTTCAGAGATGTTAAGTGCAATATTATAAAATCAAATGTGTGATAAGGTGCATCAGCTCCAAAAAAGTCATATTGACATCTGTTGATTCCCAGTCTAAGATTTAAGTTTAGGTTTTGAAATGTTGATTTGTTATTTTATAATATTTTTTTTGAGCACTTCAAATAAACGAGGACTCAGTGCCTTGTGGAGTGTTTCGTCTTCAATCCATTATTCAGTTCTACACAATGAAAAATCAGTCACATGGAGATAGTTTCGTTGTTGTGTTCTGTTAAGGAAGAGGAACATATAGCTTGCCCTCCCCCTTTAGATAATAAATTCTCCCCTTTTTATCTAGCTTGATAAAGGATCTATTAATCATCAGTTACTATTTTTGTAACAAAAACTGGGACTTCAAATTGACTTCACTGTTGACTTTTTTTTGAAAGTGAAAGAAAGAAAGTGAAGTCGCTTAGTCGTGTCCAACTCTTTGCTACCCCATGGACTGTGGCCCACCAGGCTCTTCTATCCATGGGATTTTCCAGGCAAGAATACTGGAGTGGGTTGCCATTTCCTTTTCCAGGGGATCTTCCCGACCCAGGGATCAAACCCAGGTCTCCCGCGTTGTAGGCAGATGCTTTACCGTCTGAGGCACCAGGGAAGACTTTTTTTGAGAGGAGTATTAAATTTTTACCCACCAACTCCTGCACACACATGTTGGATTTCAGTGCAATTTTAAACAAATTCTTTAAAGTACATGAGACTTATAGTCTTATTATTAAATAATTACAAAAGAAGTAAATTTTCTTCACTCCACCTTATTTCCAGAATCTTTGTTTAATCAAAAATCTTCTGCAAAGAGTATCAATGATCTATTTCCTTTGGGGCAGTTTGAACTTGATTAAAATTTCAGAGAGGACTTTTATTAATTAAATATATTCACGTAACTACTAGAGAATTCTGCGTACTTTTAAAGTGGAATAGAACTGGGTACAGAATTGATGGTGGAAACAATAGTAATCCCGCATTTCTAGCTGATTGTATGTTGGCGGGTTGATGTTTCTGGCAAGTGTTACTTCAAGAGAAGCAGAATGTGGGACTTCCCTGGTGGTTAAGACTTCTAGCTTCCAGTGCAGGGGGCTTGGGTTCAATCTCTGATCAGAGAACTAAGGTTTCCATGTGCTGTGTGGTGCAGCCAAAAAAAAAAAAAAGCCTTGAACAGTTTGGATACTATGAAGTGCAATGAGACATTTCTGTATCTGATCATGATGAAGAGAAGTAGCCTGTGTTCTCCTTCCAAAGATGCTCTTTGGCCTCTTCCCATTCTGCCTCCAAGTGCCTGATCCGCTTGGGTCTTTTTGGGTGTCCTCTGGCACCCAGGCACTTAACCACCATTTGCACTCATTGCAAAGTTTGGAGAGAGCTGCCTTTTCACTCACCTGAGCGGAAGGCTGAGCTTCTTACATAAATGGGCCTTGAAGGTAGGGGCTTAGGGGGAGCAATCACTGAGGAAGAGCTGCCTACTCTCCACTGAGTTAGGACCTAAAGTCCTGTTTCATTATTTCACTGGGAGCTAGTGATTGGCCAAGGCTGGAGTTACATTGAAATGTGTTTAGGAACACACTTGAGTGCCAAATAAAAGTTACTTTTCTGCTGGGCTGATGTCGATGGAGGTGTACTTTCAGGTCAGTGAAGCCCCCTTCCAGGAAAGACAGCCAATCAGGGTCTAGATACTGGGGAGAGAGGCTGAGCTATCCAGAATTGTATCCCCTTAAAGGGGAAGAAAGAGGCCTTCCCGCTGTGGGTGGTTTGATTCTGGGGAGAGATTCTCTTCTCTTCCAGACATAAATTAGACCAAAGAGAGGAATTTGGTTTATTGCTAGTGCTGAAGTTAAAAACCATCTCCTTTTCCCAAGTGGTCCTTTAATTAGATTCATTAGTTTTAAAATGTTAATTGGAATTCTTGCCGTTCAATTCCTGAAAGGTATTAAATATAAAAGGAACAGCTCATTTACCATGTTACTCTGTTCTGAGAAATCTGCTGTGATTTCTGCATAAGATGTTTTTGAAATTTAAATAATGGATTATTTGCTGTAAAGCCTTGTAGAAAGATCCGTAAAACCAAGTATCTGCTTGAATTCATCTGCCTTATCAGTTTCTTGATAAGCGTTTTTTAATGAGGGCAGTTAATTTTGATGAGAACAAATTTTCAGCTCCCATGTTTAATTCAATGTTTCCTACGATAGTCATAGCACCTAAGTAATGGGAAGAAAACGATGTCACTGAAACAGATGACTAACGTGTAATGATGTTTTTTACCTGTATAGACGCAAAGCTTTGTTTTTAAAAGCCCCCTCCAGTTTCCTTCCCAGAGTAAAGTAGATGATTAAACCTGAACTAGTTAGAATGGTGGTGGTGGTTTGATCCCTCAGTTGTATCTGACTCTGGACTGTAGCTCACCAGGCTCCTCTGTCCATGGGATTTCCCAGGCAAGAATATTGGAGTGAGTTACCATTTCCTTTTCCAGAACTAGTTAGAATAGCGGATGTTGATTTCAGTATTCGTGCTTGCATGATCTTTTGAGGGTTGATAGAACAGTTCTTCAAAAGAAAAACTTCTTTGGTAATCAGAGGTAGATTGTGATTACCTGGCAGGAACAATTTCAAATAACACAGAAAATACAGAGGTCTCTCCCATTCTTCTGACTTTTGAAATGAATTCTTAAGTGTCATGGAAAAATCAGAAGATATGCTTAGTCTTCTCATTCTTATAACTTTTATAAAATGAGATTCTTTAGTTTTTATCTAGGAAAGGTGACTAATTATTGTGTTAGATAATTCTCAAAGTAGGAGTATGTGTGTGTGTCTACATAGTCTACCCCCCTTCCTCCATCTCCTTTCCTGGGGATAATTTCGAAAGCTCAAAGTCCTTGGTCTCAGATATGGAAACAGTGCTTCAAGTTGGGTATTTAGAAAAGTTTAATTTTAACCAGGTACTCAAAGTGCAAACAGACCAGATGACATCATCTAAGCACCCAGCACTTGGGTGAATAGAGGCTTTGTCTGAGCTTTTCTAGACCAGAGCACTGAAATGGAACATTAATAGTTAATTAGGTTAAAGAACCCAGCTGCTCACAGAACCCATGAGTCCTGCCTCGGCACATTCTTCAGAGAGCTCAGAGCCAAGACTCCTGTGTCCCGCACGCCTGCCTTCTCCAGTGGACGGTGTCGGTGGTGTGCAGTCTTCCACACACCTGGCTGGCTTGGTTGGACCCACTTTGGTTCCCACATGATTTCTGGAACTGCTCTTGAAAGTCACGTGGCCAGGCTAGGTCACCAACATGGACACCCTAGTTCTGAGTGGGTTTGGCCTGGGCTGTCACAACCCACCACTCTGTGGTATGGCGCATCCTGGCAGGATAGGTGGCCAGATGAGATGCCAAGAGCGCTTGGACCAACATGGAGTGATGGCAGGGAAAGCAAAGAGGGTTCTGTTGGGACCAAAAGCAGCAGAGAAACCTTTCCTAAGGCAGAGGAGAGGTCGGATTATTCACCACACAAACACAGTTGCGTGTGTGTGCACACGCTCAGTTGCGTCCAACTCTTTGGGACCCCATGGACTGTAGCCCACCAGGCCCCCCATCCAGGGGATTTTCCAGGCAAGAAAACTGGAGTGAGTTGTCATTCCCTGCTCTAGGGGACCTTCCTGAGCCAGGAATCAAACTCACATCTCCTGTGTCTCCTACGTTGGCCGTTGGGTTCTTTAACACTGAGCCACCTGGAAAGCCTGTTCCCCAGCTTTACAAGGGATTAAAGGCTACTGCCAAGAGAATAGATATGTAAACTGAAAGTCAGTTAAAAAAAAAAAAAAAGGGAGACCAAAAATGTGTGAAAGTGTTAGTGGCTCCATCGTGTCTGACTCTGTCAACCCTTGAACTGTAACCCATGAGGCTCCTCTGTCTGTGGGATTTTTCAGGGAAGTATGCTGGAGTGGGGAGTGGGTAGCATTCTCTTTTCCAGGGGACCTTCCCAACCCAGGGATCAAACCCAGGTCGAGTCTCCTGCATTGCCAGCAGATTCTTTAGCATCTGAGCCACCAGGAAATTCCGAAGGAAGACCAAGACAAGCGGTAGAGTGCATCCAAAAAGGAAGCCTGTTCACAGAATGGAGGCCACCGAGTCCTGAAGGGGAGGTGTGAGCTTTCTAGCAGTTATGATATACGGGGTCCACTGTGCACTTGTGTTTTTCTTTTACCTGGCATGATAACATAAACATTTGTAATACAAGACCTTTTTGGCAAGGGTCATTTTGTGACCCTTTTATTTAGGGAAGAGGACTTCTGCATTTTTTTTTTGCTCGAGGAATACTGCATTAAAAAGAACTTTCGATCTAGCCAGTCTAACTTTTTCCTTATGTTGAGAGTGATATTTTAATAAAAGAAGTTTCTGCCCCCCACCCCCACCCCGCCCCATGTTCCCCACCCAAGTTACAGTCCTTTGATGAGACCTAAATTGTTTGACAGTTGAAATGATTGATACCACAGCAGACAGCATCTCAGGGAGGAAGGAAGGTAACCAGATGAACGTCTACCAAAGATCACAGAAGTCCTGTGTTTATACCTGTCTTTGAGCATTAGAGAAGGAAAAGACCAAGGGAAGCCTGGCGCAGAACCATTTTTTAGTGACGGTTTCCAGGGGTGGTGCTTAAAAAATTTCCAGTGGGAAATGAACCCTCTGGTTACCCACCTTTGTCCTTTCAGTGACATATGTGATGTTTAACAGCTCCTTCCCAGGTTTCTTCTGGAAGTCTTCAAAATTAAGCAGGGTTTATCAGCTGTGTTGACTTTCTTGAAAACCTGATTTTTGGTGATTATAGTTTTCAAGCCTTGGAGCATCAGGTAGGCACTTGATAAGAGAGAGAAGAGTGTGTGTGTTTGTGTGTAGTAAATATTACATTACTTGAAGTGTACCTGTGAAATGTACTGATCCAAACATGGGGGCTATCCATTCACTTAATGGAAAAGCTTTGACACTTTGGGAAAAAAAAAAAATGAGATTAAACCAAAACCAGAACTGAGGAGTTGGTTCTTTAAAATGTCATCTCAAGTCACCTCGAAGCTATTATGCTAAAATCTGGCAGTATACATGTTTTGGATGCTTTGGTTCTAAAAAAATTTTCTGTAATACCATTTTGGGGGTTTGTACATGATTCGTTGTTTTTTTTTAATGTTATCTGTTAATACTTTAAGTTGTGAAATATGGCACATTTGCAAATGAAGCTATAGAACGAGCACATGTAGTTTAATAAATAATGACACCAACATCCAAGTTTATAGTACAGCCTTCCTGGTATGGGCCCTCCCCCATCGCCTCACTCTCTCCCAGAAATAATCACGGCCTGAATTTCCTGTTGGTCATTCCTTTGCTTCTCTTTATGGTTTGGCGCACGTGTGTGTGATTCTAAACAATAGCGTGTTTGAGTCCTAAATTACTCATTTCATGTCTGTCTTCCCAGTTAACTCTGAGAAGAGGAATTGTGTGGATTCTGGTCTCTGGTCTGTTCCTAGCCTCAAGCATGGCCCTTAGCACATAGCAGGGGTTTAATAGATGTTTATGGATGAAATTAATGAATAGAGATGTTTTATTCTTGTAAAAAAAAAAAAGTTTCTCATGTATGGCTAAGATACATAAATGTGTATTTGAATAATCATGAAAGAAAGGGAATGTCGAAAGCTTTTATGGGAACATGAGTTTTACGTGGATGGCTGTCAGAGGATCAGTCCCACGTGCGCATTTACTAACTAGAAAAGTGACGAAACTAAAAAGCTTTCAGACAGATGAGAACGTCACTCAACCTCATTTAGCTAATGGGGGCCAAAGTTGGGCCAGAATCTGCGTCTCCTCCTGCTGGCCCGGGAGTCTGTGAACTGGGCCGCGGGGCCCCCTCTCAGGGGTTTTGTTCAAGAGAGGAATGGCTTTCTTCAACTTAATAGCAACCTCTTTCCCTGGGGAAAGAGGAGAACACACAATTGCAGAAATTCCTCAAATTCAGAACATTAGAGTGTTCATGTAATAAGATTCCTGGTCAACTAAGAGAGCAGACTAGATTGGAATCATCAAATATGTATATGTAGTTTTAGCAATGTTAATAGTCTGTATACTATTATTAATAGAAAACTAAGAAAGTTTAAACAGCGACTTTATTGTTGGGTGAGTTTTTTGAAATACTTGCTGGAACAGATAGGTGCTTGAAGAAAGAAGAGTGTGTGTTTTCATTTGTAGTAAATAATACTTTACTTGAAATATATCTATGAAATTTACCGATCCAAACATGGGGGTTATCCATTGACTGAATGGGAAAACTTTGACACTTTGAGAAAAAAAAAAAAGAGATTAAACCAAAACTGAAACTGAGGTTGTTGGTCTTTAAAATGTCATCTCAAGTCACCTCAAAGCTATTATGATAAAATCTGACTCTATATATGTCTTGGATATTTTAGGTTCTAAAGTAGGGTTCTATAATGCCGACTTTGGGGGTTTGTACGTGCTTTTTTTTCTTATGTAGTCTGTTAAAACTTAAAATTGTGAAATATGGCATATTTGCAAAAGAGCTATATATAAAATGAGTACATATAGTTTAACGAATAGGAACACAGACATCAAAGTTAAAAACACAGCCCTCCTGGTATGGCCCCTCCCATATTGGTCTGTATAAGCTCTTTGATTATTCAGTGTGAGAATGACAAGGCTAAAAGAAGATTAGTGTGTGCGGTTATCACTCAATAACTGCAGATGTCAGATGTGGCCCTTATCCAGCTGACATCAGATGGTCTTCAGTAGATTTCAGTATAAGGCTTGTGACCTGAGTTTTTGCTTGTTTTCCAAAAGATGGCATTTGCCAAGGGCAGGGTCTGGGTTTTGGTATTTGGAGAGTATTCTGACCCACCTCCCACCACCCCAACCCTCAGGCACACACACATATACACGCATGGTGATTTTGTCACGTTACTTTGACATGAACCCAAAGTTGAGCCATTAGTGCCCAGTGAATGGGCAGGAGAGGTGTGATAGCAGCTCACAGGCTGGCTGGATCCCTTGGGTACCACAGAAAGCTCAGTGCTTCTGTGTTCACAGGTTGCTTTAGAATGTGCCCTCCAAAAATACCAGCCATCTCTGTACTTGAAACACTTCTGAAGACTTTTATCTTTCATAACCAGCCCACTTAGTCGTCTGTGCCTTCTAAGGGTCTGACGTTGTGTGTAAGTCGGTGTTAAAGGAAGTGCCTGGTATTGGGGTTTAAATTATCTATTAAGCCCACTCTCATATTCAAGTCTATGACTCTCTGAGCCCTGGTGATAATTTATACTTCAGAGGAAGCTCATAACTGCCTCAGAGTCTCAGGGTATTATTTTTAGAACCTTTCCAAATAGCTTGACACCAACATTTTCCAACTTGATTTTGGCAAGCATTGATCCCCAGGATTTTAAAGTAGCTCTTTATCAAAATAAAACCAGCTACTTGGTTATGAGTAGGTAGAATTCCAAAATCTGGCACAGATAACTGCAAGTGTGGAGTGTGATGAATTAAGAGAACTGTATGTTGATCTAGGAGGCAACAAAACCGATTTTCAAGCCGAGTTTGTTCTTTGTTACTTGCAAAGAAACATGTGAAGTTTCCAAGCTTTGGAAGGGGTGCTTAGGGAAAATAAAAATAGTTTGAGGCATTGAGGGAATATTGTTCAGTGTTTATGGGCAGTGCCCTTCAGGTGAGCATTTTCGCCTCCCTGATCAGATGATTATGGTGGTGACGATGAGAACATCAGGAGCTACTGTACTGATTGAGTGCAGCTGCAGAGGACTTTGGGGGATGCTGTCTCAGAAATAACCATAGCAACCCTCTTGAGGTGGATATTGGAATGATGTATCTTTAAAAAAAAAAAAAACCTGAGATTCATATGAAAAGTGAAAGTGCTAGTGTCTCAGTCATGTCCAGCTCTTTGTGACCCTGTGGACTATAGCTCACCAGGCTCCTCTGTCCATGGCATTCTCCAGGCAAGAATCCTGGAGTGGGTAGCCATTTCCCTTTCCAGAGAATCTTCCTGACCCAGGGATCAGACCCGGGTCTACTGCGTTGCAGGCAGATATTTTACTGTCTGAGCCACCAGGGGAGCCCCATCAAAGATACAATGTTAACCAAACACTGAATTCAAATCCTGCTTCTGCCACTTTTTAACTGTGACCTGGGTTTCAGTTCAGTTAAGTCGCTCAGTCATGTCCGACTCTCTGAGACCCCATGAATTGCAGCACGCCAGGCCTCCCTGTCCATCACCAACTCCCGGAGTTCACTCAGACTCAATGCCCATCGAGTCAGTGATGCCATCCAGCCATCTCATCCTCTGTTGTCCCCTTCTCCTCCTGGCCTCAATCCCTCCCAGCATCAGTCTTTTCCAGTGAGTCAACGAGTCAACTCTTCGCATGAGGTGGCCAAAGTACTGGAGTTTCAGCTTTAGCATCATTCCCTCCAAAGAAATCCCAGGGCTGATCTCCTTCAGAATGGCCTGGTTGGATCTCCTTGCAGTCCAAGGGACTCTCAAGAGTCTTCTCCAACACCACAGTTCAAAAGTGTCAATTCTTCGGCGCTCAGCCTTCTTCACAGTCCAACTCTCACATCCATACATGACTACTGGAAAAACCATAGCCATTAGTAAAAGGAGGGTCGTGGTACCCACCTCAGAGGGTGGTTGTGAGTATTAAATGAGATAGTGTGTGTTGGGTTGATAACAACACTTTCAAAGCACTCAGTCTGCATAGCTTTTTGCCCAAGGTCACCCACCTGGGAAGTGTTGGGCTCAGTTTCAAACCCGGGGTGTATTGCTTATACTCTGCACAGTCCTTTGTCTGGTCACAGCCAGTTTTCAAGCAAACTGGGCCACGTGGTCTGTTTCAGGTTTGCTGTAGCAAGCAGGCAGAACTGGGTTTGAGATCAGCATTCCTCATTGTGTATGTGAGTGTGTGTGTGTGTGTGTATGCTTAGGATTTGGAACCAGCTGGCAATTTTGTCTCATTCTTCACAACACAGAATGGGGCACATGAGATGGTTGTGAACATCTTTGAAAATCGCACTCTATTTTTGGTCCCTATGATCATTGCACTTGTGTGCAATCACCTTCTCTCACCTGTCATTATGGGGAGCCCTGAGTTTCCGGGCAAAGTGATGGTGGGAGTGGGCATCCCTGGAAGGCTCTGTGTCCTCCTCCCTTGTCCCTAAACAGCCATCACGTAATGACACGCTAAGACGTGCCAGCATGGGGGCTGCTATCATCTTAGGGTTTTGCATTTGGAGTGAGTGTTCGAACCTTAGCTCCACTCTTAGCAGCTGGGTGATTCCGAACAAACTTCTTCACTTTGGGGAATCTCAGTTACATCCACTGTAAAATGCGGATGAGGTTAATACAGGTCTGCTTTCGAGTTAGCAGTGGGGCCTGCAAAGGGACTAGAGAGCATAGGTGAAATGATGAGGTAATTCTGGGCATCTAGTAGGTGCTCAATAAAGAGGAGGTGTTCTATCTCAGCGCTTGAATCTGAAACTATTGTCAGAAGTTTGTCTGTTGTATTTGTCTGAAATCTATCAATGAGCCTTGTATTCTTCTGCTTGTGTTGCTCAAAATGCAGAATAGGATTTAAGCCAAATAAGCCAAATGCATAACAGTTTAGCTCTGGTCAGCTGTTTATACATTCAGATTCAGCCTCAGCGTGAATAGCCTTACCATGAATTCACAAGAAATTGCTGAGTGCTCAGGATCTTAAGCTCATGGCTGGGATTAATTTTTTTTTTTCCCCAACAGACTGTCTAGAGAATATCCATGATGCTGTAAATGAAAACACATGTGAGAATAACCGATGACAGTCGGGAAATGGGAAAAGTAACCATGGGATGTTCAGGAACACTTCAGGGAGGAGAGCTGCTGGCTTGGCCACCACTGGGGCAAAGAAAAAGATACATTTAGTACAAAGTTCCTTTTATGGCATTCTCTCTTTTCAAGGGTTGCTTTGCCCTGAAAAGCAAAGGAAGACATTTTTATTTCTAGAGGACATTTTTTGGATCAATAAATTTGCACAACCAGAGGGTTTGAGAAATGAAATTTTGAATGATGTAGGAGGAAGCAAGTATGGGGAGTCCCTTTCGAGCCCCTTTTGGCCACCCTGAAGAAGCTTAACTAATGGACAGGACATAAAACAAAAAGAGAAAATATTGTTGGCTTTGCAGATTTCTTATAAATGCAAAAGTGGTTGCTGTGTGACCATAAAATCTGCTGATTAGCTGATACCTTAAAATACAAGACAATGCTGTTTTTAATTGCCTTTACTTTCATGGGTTGGTTTTGAAAACATGTTGGTAATGAGAATAAGGTGGAAACGTGTGCTTTGCTTATTGCCTCTTTCATAGTCCCATGCAGCAAATGTTTTTCAGAGGTGTAAAGGGTGATGTTGTATCTTCAACCTGATTTTTAAAAATCTTATTTATTTACTATTTCTACTTTTGGCTGTACTGGGCCTTTGTTGCTGTGTGGGCTCTTTCCTAGTTGAGGCAAGCAGGGGCTACTCTCTAGTTGTGGTATACGGGCTTCTCATTGCAGCAGCTTCTCTTGTTGCAGGGCACAAGTTCTAGGGTGCTCAGGCTTCAGTAGCTACAGGACATAAGCTCAATAGTTGCGGGGCCCAGGCTTAGTTATGTGGGATCTTCCTGCATCAGGGTTTGAACCCATGTCTCCTGCATTGGCAGATGGATTCTTTACTACTGAGCCACCAAGGATGTCCTTCAACTTAATTTTAAAAGAAGTCCTTTTTGGAAAACCTGACTCCTGGCTCATAACCATTTATGATCTTTGTAGATTTCTTAAACCCTGTGTAAGTCAGCGATGGTGAGGGAAAGATCTCTTACCATAACCATGGGAAAAGGGTGTGTGTAGGAACATTCAGCAGGAACTGTAGGCCATTGTTTGAGCATCATCTGGCCTCCCTCCCATCCCTCAAATCCAGAACCATCTCTTTGAACATTAAAAGCTTCACCAAAACTTAAGGCAGCAACTCTGTTGGAGGGCACTCTGGCAATGAGTTAGAAATCTTAAAAATGTGCCAAGGTTAGCTCTGCAGATTTTAGGAAGTGCTCTTACGGAGTGAGTAGAAGGAAGAAGCCCAGCAAAGGACGTTCATGAAAGGGATGTTAATAATAATACCTTTTGCCCAGTTTCAGTGATTATTTGTACACAGAATTCTGCATAATTACTGAAATGTCGATAAGTATTTTTATTGCAAATAAAATGGAATGCCTCTAGTATGCTGCATTTTAAGTGATGAAGCAGTATTTGAAATGTGATGGAGGTTTCTTTCGGTATTGCGTTATTCATTCTGAATTGGTGGAACGAAGGGAACTCTGGGAAACGCATGCGTGGTAGAGACAGAAACTAGGGGGGTGGTTGCCAGGGACCCGAGGGAGGGCGGAGGGGAGTCCCTGCTTAGTGGACGCTCAGGTGGTGTTTCTTTTTTAAATAATTGATGAATGAACTTTCGGTGCTGCTGGGTCTTCAGTGCCGCCCATGGACCTTCTCCAGTTGCGGTGCGCGGGCTTCTCTCGTCGTGGTTGCTTCTCTAGTTGCGGCTCGCAGGCTCAGTAGTTTTGGCGCTCGGGCTCAGTGGTCCTGCGGCATGGGGAATCTTCCCGGACCAGGAATTGAACCTGTGTCCCCTTCATTGGCAGGCCGATTCTGCCCCACTCCACCGTCACGGAAGCCCTACAGGTCCAGTTTTGCAACATGCAGAAAGTTCTGGCAATATGGGTGGTGACGATGATCGCACAGTAATGAGAGTGTTCATAATACCGCAGAACTGTCCGCGTAAAAATGGAAACTTCTATGTATGCGATGGTACCACAGTTCGTAAGGAAATGAATGAGGGATAATTTTAAAATGTATGTGTGGGCACCACTCATCAATGAAATGTTTGATTTTTCTGAAGGAACCATAGGTTTTGTTTATAAACAGTTTATATCTCCTAGAACAGGGGTCCCCAACCTCCAGGATCTAATGCCTGATGATCTGAGGTGTAGCTGATGTACTAATAATAGAAATAAAGTGCAGAATAAATGTAATGCACTTGAGTCGTCTTGAAACCATCCCCCACCCACCTCAGTCCGTGGGGAAAATTGTCTTCCATAAAACCGAACCCTGATGCGAGAAAGGTTAGGGACCACTATTTAGAAGATCAAGTATTTTCAGCCCCATTACTGTAGCATCATATGACTAAAACACTTAACAAAAATTCCTTAACATCATTGAATGCAAAGAAAAGCTTTTTGATGAAAAAAATACAGTATTTTCTTATTCTTATATTCCTCAAGCTTTTTCGGAGATGGAATCATCTGTGTGTTTAAAGCACCATTGGCCTTGGCAGTGTCAGTGTTCTGGAAGCTTTTGGACATGGTGGGATTTTATGATGAGGGAGGGAGAGAGGGATAGGGTTTTCTTGTTGACATGGCCTAACCCTAATCATGTCAAAATAAAAATACTCATTTTTTTTTTTTGGTCCTCTTTTGTTTTCCATACCTTTTTGTCCTCTATTGCCATTTTCCTGCTCTCTGTTCATCTGTTTCAATTCCTCTTTAAGAAGTAAAACCATACGTGATGTGTGGCTGTAGAGAAGGTATCCGTGCTAGAACTTTTGACCTGCCAGATAATGAGCTTTTACTCATTATTGACCTAATGAACAGGACCTGAGAAGAACAGATTGTGAAGCCCTCCCACGCTGACTACACTTTTTCCTTTAAAAACTGTTAATAATAGTTGGAGTTTATACAGTGACTAAGCAGTAATACCATTGCCACCAGCTGGCATTGGTACAGTCATAACGCTTTCATGTCAAGATACATTAGTACCTCTTGAAGATGCGTTAGACCACCTGAGGATCACAGTTATTTGTCACCTTCGACAGGGATCACTTGACCTGAGGAGGTCAAGTTGCGAAGAGAACAGGTAAAGGTGAAAAGCCTAAATAGTTGCAAAAATGGTAAGAAAAGAAGAAAACCAAAACCCATCACCAGTTGTCTGCTGCGTCTCTCTCATTCTCCGCCAGGGCTGTAGTTTCTTGCCCTCAGGATGAAGTGGCAAATTCTTGATCAAGCAACTAAGGAGTGCTGCCAGCTGGTAGGATTCTTCGCATGTATTTTTGTGATTTCATGTGGTAACTAATTCAAGAATTTAAGATGTTCTTGATTTCCGCTGTCCTCTTAATCATACGGACGCATTTGCTGGTCTGTAACAGGTCTCAGGAATGTATTTTGTGGGGAGGCTTTTGCACAGCTCCTCTTTCTGCCCACCTGCCTCTCAGTGTTGGGCCAACCCCAGACTCAACACGAGGGAGCAGAGGTTTGTAGTCCCAAGGCTGCCAGGCAGTGGCCACTCAGAGCACCCTCTTTAATGGTGTTTGATTATAAAAATGGCAGCACTACTTTTTTGAAATTAATATTCCAAAAGTTTCTTGAGAACTTGACTGTTGGCACACTTTGTAAGGAGAAGGGAGAGTTCCTGGTGAGAGATGGAGCTTGGCTTACTCTGCAGACCAAAGATGCTGATTGAATGAAGGAAAGGTTGCTTGGGGAATGTTGCAAGAGCCAGAGAAATGGGAAATTCAAAAACACCTGGAAAGGGTGTCTGTGTACGCACATGTGTATGTATATGTGTGTCTCTTTGTAGGCGTGTGTGTGTGTACTGAGAAGATCTGTGTGTCCTCTGGCCAGTTAACTTTGATGCTCATAAAACAAGGGAATTGGAATCAAGGTTCTTTTCTGCTTTTAACCCTTCAGCTTCTGGACTATATTAGATGTGTAAACTCCTACATCTGCTAGATAGACAGCTCCTTTCAAGGAAAATTCTAGAATAACCACTCCCTGTAAAAAGTGTTAGTCACTCAGTCACGTCTGACACTTTGTGACCCCCATATGGACTGTCACCCTCCAGATTCCTCTGTCCATGGAATTCCCCTGGCAAGAAAACAGTATGAAAAGAATACTGTAGTGGGTTGCCATTCCCTTCTCCAGGAGATCTTCCTGACCCAGGGATCAAACCCAAGTCTCCTGAATTGCAAGCAGATTCTTTATCATCTGAGCCACCAGGGAAGCCTTACATTGGTTAAATGCAATTGAAAAAAATTTCATCAGGCTTCATAATATGTTTTTTTTTTTTTTTTGCTTCACTATTCAATTAAATGCTGAGTGCCTTACTGCCTGCTTTAGGCAGGGGATGTTTCTTACTTTAATAAAATTATGGATCTCTTCTATTCCCCAAAGAATTTTGTGTGCCTGACGTTAGCTTGTTGAATAAATTTCTTCCTTATTCATTTCCTTATTTCTGATTTTGGTTACTAAATAGTTGCCATCAGTGGTTCTGGACACAGTGGGAAAGGCAAAATATGTTCTTTTGTGTGTTAACTTATGCATCATTCATCTGTCTAAAATACGTAAAACTTGTCTTATATTTCAGGATGCTTATCATCATGTTAGAATTCCCTCATCACATGTTAGAGCTTGCCTTATATTCTTAACCCTGTGCTGCCTATTGGTTGGTGAAACGTTGCATTGTTTAAAATGTTTCTTTGCTCTTTTCCATCTGTTCTATTAAAAAAATAAGTTTCAACCGGCATTGCCCCCTTCCTCCATATTGGCACCTTACACATTGAGCTCAGCCATCCCAAATATTCCCTACTTCTCACATGAACTATGCAATCACCTGAAAGATCAAGGTTATGTATGGTATTCAGAGGTCTAGAAGCCAACCCAGCTCAACTCTGGGCCTGAGAAAACAAAACATGAGGGTTAACGTCAAGCTCACCCACAGTGCTTGTTTTCTTAAAACTACCCAGACCCTCTCCCCCTCCACGTGTCTTTTGGGCTCTTGTTCCTGGAATCCTTGATGCTTTCGATAGAACAGCCCGTGAGTTCTGACACAAAAACTATATGCTGGCTTTCATCACCCTGTTCTGCCGAGAAGCTGACCAGCGTTGAGACTCACTTCTTACCTGCTGCTTGCCAGGGTCACCAGGCCGAGGGCAGGGAGCAGGGGGCTTGGGTGTGATCCCCGGGCCCAGTGGCCGGGGGGGACTCAAGGCTCTCGTTCTGAATCCTTTCAACACAGGGGCCGGAGAGACTTAAAGCAGTTAATTCCTGTGCCTTATAAGGATGTCTAGGTCTCAGGGACAGACAGGTGTGGTGGTTCCCGTGGGAGAGTGGGATTCCGCCATCCTCACCGGTATGATGGGAACCCAGGGTGGCTCGAGTGTGGGTGGCCTCCTGCCTTTGTTTTTTTTTTTTTTTTTT